>JAIUZE010012292.1:0-17306 GCA_022085475.1 Heliosperma pusillum | reverse complement strand
GACCATTTCCCCCTTCCCTTCATTGATCAACTCCTAGAAAGACTTGCCTCAAACAAGTAATTTTGTTATCTAGATGGATACTCGGCCTTTTTGCAAATCCCAATCGACCCAATTGACCAATCCAAGACTACATTTACATGCCCTTATGACACCTTTGCCTATAGTAGAATGCCCTTTGGCCTTTGTAATGCCCCGGCCACATTCTAAAGATGCATGATGAGTATTGTTTCTGATTACATTGTGTCTATCATGGAAGTCTTTATGGATGACTTTAGTGTGTATGAGAAAGACTTTGATTTGTGCTTGCATAACTTGTCTTTGGTGTTGGAAAAATGTGAAGAAGTTAGTCTTGTTTTAAATTGGGAGAAATGCCACTTCATGGTAAATGAAGGAGTAGTTTTTGGTCATCTTTGTAAGTTTCTTAAACTCAATATTAGACATTTCTAATATTATTATATGAATAGTTTACTCTTAAACTAAGTGGATCTTATGCATGCATTATAAAAGAATAAGAAGAAACAGTTTTCTTATATTGCTTATATAGAAATGGGCACAATATTTGAACTCCTTTCAAATATTGATCTTGAGCTAGTATGATGAGGATGATCTTCCAAATTTTGAATTAGAAACTCTCCAATTAGTATCACCCAAGAATATCCTTTTAATATCTACTAAAACACTACAATTAGTATAAGAAGTAGTAGCTCTTAATAGTATTTCTAATAACCTTATTACTACACTTAGTAATTTTATTAGAAATATTATCAACTCAAGTTGTAGGAAAACTTCTCATGTTTTTCTTAGAGAGATAAGAGAGTTTTTATGAGAGATAAGTTATTTGCATGTAAGATTATAGAATGAGATGGATGGAGCCAAATAAGAAGGAAAAATCCCTCTTATTTTCTACATGTGCAACGGCCACATGCCCCATGGTGGGGTGTGTGGTCACTTTCATTTTGTCTTCACAAGAAAAAAAGAATCTTAGGCTATTGTTTTTATCATTTTGGTCTAATCCTTATTAGATTAAATAATTAAAATCCAAAAGACTCCTCTCATGCTAATGAAACCGGTGCACCCAATAAAATGGGTGTCTATTTTATTTTTTCATTTTGTCATTTGTCACAAATGTGACATGTGACATGTAACATGTAACTTGGCTTATAAATGCGCATTTAACTAATTTAAATGCAATTTCATAACAAATAAATTATACTTAAATATTTAAGTCATATTTTATAAATACATGTAAATAAAATGGGTCATCTCGTATTTGGTTAATATAATCTACAACTGTTTGTAATTATAATCAACCAATTTTGCTTATCTCAAATGTTTCATAAACATAATGCATTCTTAGTAATATAACAATTATATTACTAAGATGAATCTTATTTAATCATATTACAATAAGATATATTTCTCACCTATAATTTAAACATGGTTCAATTTAAGGGATTAATTAATCTGTATCGCTATACAATTAATTAATGTACATGATTAGGGAATTGTCCTTTAGGTGTGACCTTAAGGAATCAACTTATCACCACCGTCATACGACAGTAACGTCAAACTCAAGTGAGCCAATCGTTGCTGATTAATTTTGACCAGTTGACTATAATATTCATCATCCCTTCGTATTCTTATTATTGAGATTCAATTATGTGATCGCACTATTGTTGAGGACACTCACTCCAACAATCTTATCTCGGAAAAGGATAACCAAGTGGATAAAGCAAAGGTGGAAGTGATTGAGCAATTACCCCCACCTTCAAATCTCAAAGGGGTGAGAAGCTTCCATGGTCATGCCGACTTTTATCGCGGGTTCATCAAGGACTTATCCAAAATTTCTAAACTACTTACACAACTTCTCCTTAAGGATACCCCTTTCCATTTTACTAATGAGTGTGTTGAGGCATTTGCTAGAATAAATAAAGCTCTTATCTCGGCCCCGGATATGCAATCTCCGTATTGGGAATTGCCATTTGAAGTGATGTGCGACACAAGTGATTATGTCGTTGTCGTGGTTCTTGGACAACGGAAGGACAAGGCTTTGCATGCCATCTACTATTCTAGCAAGACCCTTGATGAAGCACAAAGTAACTACGCAACAACGGAAAATGAGCTTCTTGCTATCGTTTATGCTCTTGACAAGTTCCGTTCATATTTGATTGGCTCCAATGTAAATGTTTACACGGACCATGCCGCACTTAAATATTTGCTTGCCAAGAAAGACGTCAAACCCCGCCTCATTAGATGGATCCTTCTCTTACAAATATTTGATTTGGAGATAAGAAGGGTGCGGAAAATGCGGTGGCGGACCACTTATCCCGGCTATGCTATAATGGAAGTAAAGAAGAAGTGAGAAATATATAATTGTAATATGATTAAATAAGATTCAGCTTAGTAATATAATTGTTATATTACATTGTGGGTGGTGTTCTTCCACTGGGTATCAACCACAATCAAAAGAAGAGGTTTTTTTTTAAGCTAAGGGATACTTTTTGGATGACCCTTTGTTGTTCAAGGAGTGCGTTGATGAGATGTATAGAAAATGTGTTCCTCAATGGGAATATTAAGATATCATGAGAGGGTGCCACTCCTCTCCTTTTGGAGCGCACCATGGAGTAAATAAGACCATTGCAAAAAACTCCAATCCGGGTTCTTTTGGCCCTCTATGTTCCAAGATGTTAAGCATTTTATCCAATGTTGCGATGCTTGCCAACGCACCAGCAACATCTCTTGGAGGAATAAGATGCCCCAAAGGGGGATTCTTGAGGTTGAGGTGTTCAATGTGTGTGGCATACACTATCAAGGCCCCTTTATTTCTTCAAAAGGGAATAGGTACATTCTAGTGGCCGTAGACTACATGTCCAAATGAGTTGAGGCGGTGGCTTCCCCTACCAACGATGCCAAAGTTGTCATCAATTTCCTAAAGAAGCACATCTTCCCCAGGTTTGGAGTACCAAGAGCTTTGATAAGTGATGGAGGCACGCATTTTCATGAAAAACGACTTGACTCAATACTTCTTAAGTACTATGTTCATCACCGTACCGGTTTTAGGTATCATCCCCAAACTAGTGGGAAAGTCGAAATCTCCAACAAAGAGATCAAGTCAATCCTTGAAAAAGTGGTCTCAAAGCACCGTAAAGATTGGAGTTCAAAGCTCGACGACACAATATGGGCATATAGGACGGCATTGAAAACTCCCATTGGAATGTCGCCTTATAAGTTGTTGTATGGCAAGGAGTGCCATTTTCTCATAGAGCTTGAGTACAAGGCACATTGGGCTATTAAAGAACTAAATCTTGATGCCAAGTTGAGCGGTGAAAAGAGATTGCTCCACATCCAAGAGCTTGAGGAGTTCCGCCTCAAATCCTATTATAATGCCCGGACTTACAAGGAGAAGGCCAAGCTCGTTCATGACAAGAAGATCCTCAAAAGGGATCTCCAATGTGGGGACAAGGTACTTCTATTTAAGTCGAGATACAAGTTATTTCCCGGGAAGCTCAAATCCCGGTGGTCGGGACTATTCTTGAACATCGAGGTGGGAAGATATGGAGATTTCGAGTTGGCAATCAAAGATGGCCAAAAATTCATGGTGAATGGGCAACGAATCAAGCTTTAGAAAGAAGGTTATTTCATCGGGGTAGTCGAGGCTTCGTACCTCAAGCCGACTACCCTCCGTTAATTCTTGAACAAGAACGGGTTTTGTGGAGTCCCCCAAGAATCACAAATTTGTATATATATTTCTAACTCCTTTACTAATGCTTAGTATATATTAGTTTGCATGGAATTGGTTAAATTAACGGTAATGAGGTTGAATTTTTTTTCAATTGAATCATTAATTAAATCAATTTCCCATTATTCATTTGATTTCGTAAATTTTGGTGCAACTTTTGTCAATGAGAGTGTGAGGGTGGGATTTAATGTGGTGTGTGATTGTTTTTTAAGATGAAATGAAGGAAACATGGAGGAACAATAATGAAGAAGCGGGAAAACGAAGAAAAATGAAGCAGTTGGGTCCAAAGGCTCGAAAACAATTGAGTCACGCTCGTGACATAGGGCCTCAAGCCCCTGGAAAGTGAGTTAATGGCAAGAAATCACGAGACAAGCATCTCACGATCGTGAACCAATCTCACGGTCGTGAACCATGTTTCACGGTCGTGAGAAAAATGCCAAAAACTCACCCAGCTTCTGCCTGTAATCTCACGGTCGTGAACTACATTTCACGGTCGTGAAACTCATGTCACGCCCGTGACTGAGATCTCACGGTGGTGAAATGCCAAAACCGTGCAACTTCATTGTTTTCTTCACCTTCTTATCCCTTCACTTCTCCTTCTTCACCTACCACAAAAACACAACCCCAAACACTACTATCTAACTAAAAACACTAAATCTCCCTCAAAACGCCATTAAATCACCTCTAATCTTCCCCAAATTGCTACAAAATCTCTCCTTTATCAATTACAAACACAAAAAGAACTATTTTTTCACCAAATAAACACCAAAAAAATCAAAAAAATCAATTTTCAAACCTAGGATTTCAAAAATCCGAATTTGGGGATCTAATTTTTGGGTTAGTTTTCAAGTTTTCTACTTCAATAGAAAGCATTTTTTGGGTCAAGTGAAGGTTTTTCGAGTGTTTGCAACCATCTTAAGGAAGTTTCTAGCGATTTTCTTTTTTGGGGAAAGCTTGTTAATTGAATAACAATGGTGGGTAAAGGAAAAGGTAAAGCAACAACTTCAAGGGCTCAAAAGAGAAGAAGGGGAAGCGGTTCTAACAACCCGGATGCGGATGAAGACTTGGAAGTAGAGCAACTTCCGGATTTTCCGGAAGTCGTCTTCGAGACGGACGCTTACCGACAAGCATTTGAAAGTATCAAGGGGATAGAAATGGATCCAGCCATCTTCCTATGCCATGATATCACACGCGGCTTTGGCATATCGAAACAAATGCGGACCTTTTTCGAGTCTACCTGTATGTCTACTCTTTTTACTACGCATGAGCTCTCTTACCGGAGTCTCACTCTTGAATTTTTGAGTAGTATAAATGCTTGTTTAAATGCTGAAAAAGTGCTTTGCTACACGTTCCGTCTTGCTAATACCACGCATGTTATTCCCATGGATGAATTTGCTGCTATTTTGGGGTTAGATTTCCCTTCGAAAAAGGATTCCGAGGAACCAAAAGGGTATAACTTGGGCAAACTTTGGAGTAATTTAAATACCGGGAGGGTATTGACCGATTTCCGGCGAAATTCGGCTCTTTTAATTCACCACTCTGTAACACCCCAGATTTTATAATAAGGAGTAATTTACTAAAGTCATAAATTTTGTAAATTCGTCTTTTACTTTTATTAATTAAAATATTTTAAGTCGATAATTTATGATTTCGTAGCTTTAAACTAATGTTAAATAGAATTTAGTTTAGTTGGGTAGAAACCGTCGCATTTCAGTACGTTATGAGTTCATAATCGAACTCTATGCGAAAATCCAAGTCGGTAAACCCAACATGAGATTTGGGCCTTCTATTGCTCTCCTTCTCAAAACAAACCCAGGATAAGACACCTTCCTCCTTATAATTTTCAGTAACTTAATACCATCTTCATCTTCTTCCTCAAACACCAAAACAACATTAAAACTTCATAACTTTATAATCTTAAGACGGAGTTCATTTCTCCGTCTCTCAACGAAACTTGACGCATTTAACATTAATCTTCTCCTCTCATCCTCCTCTTTCTTTTCATAACATAAATATCCATTTCCTCCAACTTTATATAAAACCCATTTTCTAGATCTAAACTTAAGACGGACATAACCTCTTCGTTTCTTAACCAAATTCAATTCCGTTTAATGTTTCGGAATCCTCTCACCATCCTCTTTCTTTCTAGCCAATAAAAGATAGAAACTTTTAACCTTCTTTTAAGACCTATTTTCCATAATTTCGGTCCTACCTTCTAGTTTTGTTATTTGTCAGAAAAATAGGTGTTCTGAAGGTTTTGGGTCAAGGAATTCGTGTGGATTGATAGTTAGCTTGGGAATCAAAGATTTGAAGTGCTAATCTAGGTAACGCAGACGGGTTACTCGTTGTCACATCTTATGTGTTTATGTGTTAAGGATAGATTTTCAAATGAGATATGAGTTAATTATGTTATATTAACATGATTATATGTTTACTACTCAATTGTGTGTTGGAGTTTATCTCATACCCTTTACTTGTGGAAATTTATGTTAATGTTGCTGAATTCATCTTTTTATTGGCTAAACTCATGCTTAATATTATAAATGTTGTCTCATGATGCTTTAAATAATGGAATGTAATTATTTGATACTCATATGTTGCATTTAATGTGTTCGGATGATGGTTAGTGTCGGTACATATGATTGGGTGAAATTGGATTTGAGTTTGATGTTGGTTCATGGTGATTTTCGACCTTCGGTGTCCCAGCCGGGTAGCCCGCCGCCCCCCCCCCCCCCCCCTCAACTGGCCGGGAATCCCATAATGTGAAATGTTGGTTTTTGTAGATGCGCGTGTCCCAGCCGGGTAACCGGCCGCCGCTCCACCGTCTGGGAGTCCCCCTCCTCTTTACTTCTTTGCATTTCGGCTAAACTTGTGTGCCCCAGCCGGGTACCCGGCCGCCGGCCACCTCAAGCGGTTGGGACACCCTGTGTTGTAATTGTTGTTGTTCGTTGTTGGGTGATGCCCAGCCGGGTACCCGGCCGTCGGTCCCCCCTGACCGGCTCTGACCCCATGTGTTCCTTTCTCTTCTTTTCTTCCACTGGTCTTCAAATTTAATGTTTTGTATAGTTTGTTTATCTTATAAACTTACATAATGATATTAAATATGCATGTTTAGAATATACGATATCCCACATGACTTTATCACATGTTTGGTGACGGTTTGTAGTATGTCCGCTCTCTGAGTCGGTTTTGCCTTATGTAATGATTTGAGCACTACTCGTTGAGTGCTTTGAACTCTCATTTTCCGGCTACACCTTCATACTCGTTAGACTGGAATGTCGGAGCGATGAGGTGTATCCTTGATGCTTGTATGCATTTGTTAGTGGGGATATGACGGCGTTGTTGGGAGGTGAACGCATGGTGTTGATCGACCCGGCCGTCAAATGTTGTATCCTTGCGAGGTGGTGTCATTGCATGTAGCGTACTTGCTTGTCTATGATTCTTGTGCTCTTTCCGCCTCTTTCATGTAAGTGTAGAGTCTATTGATCGAATACGAAAGAGGGGGGGGGGGGGGGGGGTGAATGAGTATTAAAAACTAGCCCACTTTTTCGAATTATATGATATGTAATTAATTATTTGATCTTATGAATTAAAATCAACTAATTAATTAATCAAAGTAAGCGCGAATAACGAAATAACGAAAAGTAAAGAGATAAGAGAGAGGCACACGATTTTTGAAGTGGTTCAGTTTCACACGTTGAAACCTACGTCCACTATTCTCGATTAATAATTTTTAGTACCTTTCTACGGATTACAAAAATTACCAACCCACTCGTATAATCAACACTATGATTATAACTCAAGGTGAGTATCGCTAAATACTCTATACTATCTTACGCTAATAAGAAAGTACAATATAACTCACACAGATTTCCTTTAAAGAATTGTAAGCTTATAATGATGTACTATTATCCAATAACGTATTTCACTCAAGCGATTGATAATAATTGATGCACGACTCTTTTAAAAACAAACTCTAAAAATAATAAATATTTGCTCAAAGGTTTGCTTTAAAACGATTTTGGAAAATCAACACAAGTAAAATATATGCCGTGTGAATATGTGTGTATTTCGTGTTTTTTACAAATTGTATGTGAATGAGTATTTATAGTAGTAGAATCATAGTAGATCTAAAACCCTAGTATAATATTTAATAAAGATACTTATCTTTCCATAAAATAATATTTGCTTATCTTTTAGAAATATCTTTATCTCAAAATATTATTTGGTTTATCTTATAGAAATATATTTATCTTGATATCTCAAAATATTGTTGTAAAGATATAGTAGAATCCTAGATTAGGTAAACTAAGGAAACAAACCTATGGAGGCCGAATCCTATAGCTCACGAAACCCTAGGAGCACGAATCCCTAGGTGGCACAAACTAGGTTTTACGAAACCCTAGATGGCTCAACCACTAGGTGGGCTAATTAGGTTAACAACAAATTGAGATAGAATATATTAGAAACCCTAGGTAGCATGACAACCCATAAGTTGTATTACTAACCAATAGAATCTCATAAATATATTCTCTATTAAAATAATTGATAAATATAAAAATACTCTTTCACTTTTGAAAACATTTCAAAACATTTTATTTCCAAAATCATGCATCAATATTTTATCATCCAAAGTCATAGACTAAAGCTATAACTTTGAACATAAAATCTCTCGAATGGAATAGTTACCAAATGACGACCTATACTATCTAATCTTCACAAAGATCTTCAGTATACGGATCATCTCTTCATCTTGATCACAAAGACCCTCCATCTCGAGTCTTGTGTAGTTTTATGTAGATCTTGTTTGAAGCGATTTTCCTTAAAGTTATGCCTGGTTAGCTATAACTTCCATGTTCACTTCCAAAGTTATTCCTGAAGTTGGTATAACTTTGTCTCACAAACTTTATCAAAGTTATGCCTAACTTTGATCTTTCTTCTCATAATTGTTGCTAGCTATAATAAGACTAAAGCACACAATTACACGCATATGATATATCGAGTAAAACAAAGTATTACATAAACACATGTCATTATCAAAACTATCAAATTGGTCCAACAAATTCCCCCTTTTTGATGATGACAAGTCTCATATGATTTTCTCAAGATGTCTTCTTAACAATGTGAATAAGTATGGTTCCCCCTCAACAAAGCACTCCAAAGTTATAGCAACTTTGATCGCAAGAACAAAACAACTTAGCCAAAGTTATAGCTTGAGAGAATTTAAGAGATAACGAGTCTTGACAAGGAGCAAGCTTAAGCAAAGACTCAAATCATATCATTTCTTCCCCCTCTTGGCATCATTGAAAAGACAAGAACAAAGACATGAAACGACTAGAATAACACATGTCAAGGCAAGAAATAGATATGCAAAATACGCAATATAAGACGATATATATCAAGCAAAATAAAGTGCAAATGTTGATTAAACTACAAACCACAAAATATATTGTTAGTTGCCATTGGGCCGAATAGACAATGTCAAAATAAGCCAAATGGGCCGAATAGGATTAGTAGTTTAAGAGTTAAAACAACCAAGGATAGAAAAATCAAGGCATTTTGGGTTGACGGATTTTGTTAGGATCGACATAACCGGGCCTAGTGCGGTACTCAAGAGTGGAAAGACGGTCAAGGCAATTTGACACATGAGAAGCTTGAGCGGTGAGGCAAACATCAAAGTTCCGGACTTTCAATGAAAGAGCCTCCGTTGCATCATAAATTGTACGCATTCCCTCACGCATCTCCGTCCCGCTCTTAACCAACGACCCGCCTTGGCTCACCAAGAAAGTCATCCTATCCCTTTGCCTATACGCCTCTTGCTTACAATCAATGATATTACGTTCCAATTTAGCAAGGCGATCATCCACACTATCCATCCATGTCCTCATCTCATGACTCACACCCGACCCACCTTGGTCACGGGTTGAGCCCAAAGAACCCATGCCCACGGCTTGAACAACCGTGTCCAAAACCGTCTCAATTTTCTTATCTTGCGCATCCAAGCGCTCCATAATATTTCCAATGAACACATCCAATTTTGATTCAATCACAGAAAAATCAGCCCCACCCGACTGCATACCAACCGTACCTCCCTTCACCAAAAATAACAATTCCGGACCATTAGCATCAAGCTTCATAAATTTCAAGAACGTATCACACATCTCATCCTTTACCGCGACCCCATAATTTTGCATATTAACAACTCCCTTTGACTCAAAAAGCCGAGACAGCCACATGCCATACGGCAAGTCAAGAGTAGAGTAAAATTTGTCTTCGGTCACCGAGAAAGCGGTTTGTGAAATACGATTAAAAACAAGAGAAGGTAAATTAACCCGATTGCCTTCCAACCAATGCTTAACAACTAACATCTCATAGCAAGCAATTTTATCACGTCCGCCCCGTCGCGGAATCACAGTATTCCATAAAAAATTTAACAGAAATTTCAGTTTCGGAGAGACACTACCAGCCAACACGCAACTCGACACCGTCGCCCCAACATCAAAATACTGCTTAACCTCCAGCTTAGCCATGTCCGTCAGTTCTTCCCATGACGTACTCGGATTGATTTTGATTCCATCATCAGGAACCAAAAACAGAGTACAAAAGTCCGTCACGGAAAACGAAACTGCACGGCCATTTATGACGGCATGCAAGACTCCATTGTCTAAAGAAACAGAGGAAAAGAACTGGATTACCTCAATCGGATACACCGGACCCGAGAACTCAGCCACCGTTTCCCATTCTTGGAAATTCAAGAAATCAGAAAAGAATCCTAAAGCCCTATACTTGTCACACCAAGCCTTAGGATAGTACCGACCACCGTGTATTCCATATTGAGCGACCCGGTTCACCAATTTTCTTTCGTCTTTTGTAAGACGGAGTTTATCAATTCCCGAAGAAGTTTCTTGCGGTGAGAAGTCACGGAGGGTGACCCGTGTGGTTTCCTCGGAAACCGCGTTCAAGGTTTCGGTTGTGGCTTCTTTTTGGAGTCTTCCTTTCCCTTTGTTTAACCGTCTTCTCTTAGTACCCTCGAGACCCGCACCCGACTCGGTTTGGCTTGGGTTGGGTGATTGTTGTGTGGGAGGAGAAGAGGTATTTTTAGGCATGCTTGGCTTGGGGGTTTTCGGATTTGGGTTTTTGGCAATTTTTGATCTAGTGGAAGCCATTGTTGAAGTTTGAAGGTTGAAGGTTTGTGTGTTTGTTTGATGTGGGTGCCGTGAGGTGGAAGAGGAAGTGGTAAAAATTGGTTGAGTAATTAAGATGGTAAAAGGTGATGGGTGATGGGTAATTATGATTGTGTAAGGGGTAGGTATTTCTTTTGTACTTGGCACATGGGTGTGCCGTCCCAATGTGTTCTTTCCTTTTTTTTTTTTTTTTTTCATTTGAATTTGGGTAGGAAAAGAATATTGGGTGGTTATTTTTGTTGGGATATGGTAAGGATAGAGTTTTGGTAAATAAAAGGATATGGAAAGGTAATATTGTTTTGAGAATTTCGGCTTACATGAAATACATGGGTAGAATTTGGCTCAAATTTGGAAAGTGAATAAGATAGGTTTTTGGCAAATAAGTGGTTCATAATTCAATTTCCATAAAACACTAAATATGCAAGATACTCACGTAAAATATATTATATTAAACACAAATATACTAGCAATGAAATATGCGGACACAGTCATATAATCTCGTCTTAATCTAGCCAGTCACGCAGGTTCACAAAATAAATAAGATGAATTTAATTGCTACCGATTAAACCAATTTCCAACCGCAAAATCTCAAAACGTCTTCTCGCTAACGCCTTTGTTAAAATGTCAGCCCATTGAACATCAGTACTACAAAATTCGAGTTTAATGTTGCCCTTTTCTACATGGTCACGCAAAAAATGATGTCTAATGTCTATATGCTTAGTACGAGAATGCTGAGCTGGGTTCTTAGAAATAACAATAGCACTCGTATTATCACAGAAAACAGGCATACAACCAACATTAACACCATAATCACATAGTTGTTGCTTTAACCAAAGTAGTTGAGAACATACCAGTCCTGCAGCGATATATTCGGCTTCTGCAGTGGATAACGCAACCGAATTTTGCTTCTTTGAGCCCCAAGTTATTATGCAAGGTCCAACAAAAGTAGCGAATCCAGAGGTACTTTTCCTATCTAACGAACATCCCGCATAATCTGCGTCTGAATATCCTACTAGATTGAAATTACACTCAAGTGGATACCACAAATATAAATTAGATGTACCAATTAAATATCTCAAGATACGTTTAACTGCAATCATATGTGATTCCTTAGGACATGATTGAAATCTAGCACAGACACATACGCTGAACATAATGTCAGGTCTACTTGCAGTCAAATATAATAAAGAACCAATCATACCTCGATATGTAGTCTCATCTACGGACTTACCAGTTTCGTCTAAGGTCAACTTTTTGTCAGTTACCATAGGTGTGTCCATTGGATGAGCGTTCTCCATACCAAATTTTCTGATTAGCTCCTTGACATATTTTTGTTGGTGAATCTTTATGCCTTCTTTGGTTTGTTGAATCTGCAATCCTAGGAAGAATTTCAATTCTCCCATCATGCTCATTTCAAATTCTGAGGTCATAAGATCTGAAAAATACTTGCACAATTTATTGTTAGTAGAACCAAAAATAATATCGTCTACATAAATTTGAGCAACAAGTAAATCAGAACCCTCGGATTTTAGAAATAGGGTTTTGTCGACAGATCCTCTTTTAAAATTGTTTTGTAATAAAAATTTTGACAATCTGTCGTACCAAGCCCTAGGCGCTTGTTTCAAACCATATAAAGCTTTATCGAGTTTAAAAACATGGTTTTGAAACTTGCTATTCAAAAATCCAGGAGGTTGTTCAACAAAAACCTCTTCTTCCAAATAACCGTTAAGAAATGCAGTCTTAACGTCCATTTGGAATAATTTCATTCCTTTGTGAGCTGCGAAGGCGATGAGCAAGCGAATAGCTTCAAGTCTTGCTACTGGAGCGAATGTCTCGTCATAATCAATCCCTTCTTGTTGATTATAACCTTGAACGACCAATCGAGCCTTGTTACGAACTATAACTCCTGAATCATCCAATTTATTTCTGAATACCCATCGAGTACCAATCACAGTTCGATTAGGAGGTCGTGGCACAAGGTGCCATACTTTATTACGTTCGAACTGTTGAAGCTCTTCTTGCATAGCCACAATCCAGTCGGATTCTGCAAGAGCTTCTTTGATGTTGGTGGGCTCTATGGTAGACAGAAAAGAATAGAATGAACAAAAGTTATTTAATGTTCGCCTCGTTTGAACTCCCTTATTCAAACTTCCTAGGATACTATCCATAGGATGAGAACTCATATATTTCCATTTCTTAGAGTTCCTAGGCTCATCATCATCTGATGAACTATCACTTTCCTCAAATGATTCAGAATCAAGATTGGTTCCCCCTGAGTTGGACTCTGGGGTTATAGCTGAAGTTGGTACAACTTCAGTTACACCATCTTGGTTCTGGTTCAAAGTTATAGCATCATCAGCAATAACTTCAGTTTCCTTTTCCTTGTTTTGAGAAGAGACATTTGTATCATCAACAATTGTCTCAGTTCTCTGTTCAAGGTCATTTGCGGATTTATCAAGTTCATCATTGATTCCTTCAATAACTTCTTCATTATTTTCTGGCACGTCATCTCTGGAGAGGCGAAAGTCTGGATCATTCATGTCCTCCTCTTCATTCTGTTCAACTTGTTCAAGCACATTATCTTCATCAAATACAACATGAACACTTTCTTCTATGCACAACGTTCTTTTGTTAAAAACTTTAAAAGCTTTACTATGATTAGAATAGCCAACAAACACAGCTTCGTCACTTCGTGGATCAAATTTGCTCAAATTACTTTTTCCATTATTATGGACAAAACACTTACTTCCGAAGCAACGAAGGTGAGCTATATTGGGTTTTCTCCCTCTTAAAAGTTCATAGGGAGTCTTTTTGAGAATTGGTCTAATCATAGCTCTATTGTGCACATAGCATGCAGTACTAATGGCTTCTGCCCAGAAACTTTTAGGAAGGCCACTACACAAAAGCATAGTGCGGGCCATGTCCTCTAATGTTCTATTCATACGTTCCACGACACCATTTTGTTGTGGGGTTCGTGGTGCAGAAAAGTTATGTCCTACACCATTCTCCCTACAATATTCTATAAAAGCTTGATTATCAAATTCGGTGCCATGATCCGTACGAATGGAAACTAACTTTTTATCATACTTGTTTTGGGCGAGCTTCATTAGTACTACAAACTCATCGAAAGTTTCATCTTTAGTAAATAGAAAGATAGGCCATACATACCTGGAGTAGTCGTCGACTAGGACGAATACGTACCTTGATCCACCGCGGCTTCTAACTTTCATAGGTCCACATAAATCCATGTGTACCAACTCAAGTGGACGATCTGTACTTACTACTCGTTTTGGTTTGAATGAAGATCTAACTTGTTTGCAACGGGCACATGAGTCACACATCTTTTCTTGTTCGAATTTGATTGAGGGTAGACCCTCAACTAAATCCCAAGACTTAAGTTTCTTTAAAATCGTTGGACTGATGTGTGCAAACCTCTTGTGCCACAAGCATGAATCATCCACAGTGACTTTCATGCACGTAAAGGAACTTGTAGTGACTTTGTTTAAATCAATCATATACACGTTCCGTTTACGTAAGCCTTCTAAGATAACGTTACTAGTTCCTTCAACTATGATACGACAAACATTTGAATGAAAAACGACTTTGTTGCCTTTGTCACATAGTTGAGAGATACTTAGCAAGTTATGCTTAAGGCCATCTACCAGATATACGTTATTGATAGCATGTGAAGAAGATATACCAATCTTACCTACACCGATTATGTTGCCCTTCTTATTGTCTCCAAAGGTGACCTTGCCACCGTTGAAGGGTTCTAGTGAAAGAAATAAGATTCTTGTTTCCAGTCATGTGTCTCGAACATCCACTGTCGAGATACCATAGATTATTTCCTTTCACTATTACCTGCAAGAGAATCAAATACAGCTTTTAGGTACCCACGCTAAGTTGGGTCCTTTGTGGTTAGTGACTCTATATATTTGATCCTTCCTAACCCATACCTGTTTGACAATTCTTTTCTTCTTAGGATAGGGTTTGCTAGGTGTATTATATTGATTGTTGTTACGACGCACATTAGGTTTAAACGACTGCTTCTGATTCACATAAGGTTTAGATTTTGAAGGAACAGATGTGTAATCGAAAGCCATGGCATAAAACCACCTGAACTCATTGTTTCTAATCTCATCACGTTGAGATTCAGGTTCAGACTCATTAACACTAGACGCGTCATGCTCTTTCACAAAATCAGTTTGATTTTTGTTGTCATTAACATATTTAACACAATTATCTTTAACATGACCGTTGTGACCACAATAATTGCAAATCAGATATTCTGAAAGATTGACATACTTCCTTCTTCTGAAATCACGGTCAGAAGGAGTGGATTTCCATTTATCATGGTCTCTACGACTATAGCATTCATGACCAAGACCTTTCTTCATGTTATTATTAGACTGTTCGGTAAGGAAGTCTAAGACCTTCTGACTTCCTTCCCACTTATCATGAACTTTTCGTGCATGTAGGAGCAATTCCTTCAAGGACTGAATTTCTTTTTGACACGATGAATGATCTACATTCAAGTCTTTGGAGGGATTGCTCTTTTTGAAATTTTCACGAAAATCATTGAAACGTTTGTTCAAGATAAGTTTCTCCTCATTATGTTGACTTTTGGCTTGGGAGAATTCAGCCTTTAATTCTTTCAATTTCTGAGAAAGAAAAGAGTTTACTTTCTCGTGATCAAGGATAACAACTTCCTTTGCCTTAGCCTCAGATTGTAAACGCTCATTGACTTTCTTCAATTCTAAAGTTATAGCTTCATTAGCTATAACTTTGGCTTGAAGATGCTTAATGTTGAGCTTCAACTCTGAGATTATAGCTTCATTAGCTATAACTTTAGACTCAAGAGATTCTTTCTCAACATTTGTCTTGTCTGAAGTTATAGCTGAAGTTGCCATAACTTTAGACTTGAGCTTTTTAGCTTTGGCCGTAAGAAGTTGGTTTTCCTCAGCAATGTCAAGAATTTGTTCTTTAAGATCTTTCAATTCTAGACTCTGCTCATGACAATGATCTAAGGCTTCTTCAAAATACTTAATTAAAGACTTCTTAGATAAATTCTTAACTTGCTTTTTCAGTTCAAGATGACTACCCTCTTCATCATCTTCTGAATCTGGTTCTGAATCTGAGTTGCCAACAAGACACATCTCGGATTCGCTTTCATTGTCACTGTCGGAAATTAGGTCAAGACTGACGTTGCTTAGACACAAGTTGGCGACTCCCTCTTCTTCTGATTCGTCGTCCTCTGTGTCGAGATCTCCCCAGCAATAAGCCATCATTACTTGCTTGAATTCCTTCTTGGTTTTGTCTCGTTGATTTTTGTCTTTGATTTTCTTCCATGTGGGGCAATCTTTGATCATGTGATCATTATCCCCACCTTTGAAGCAACCACGACTTGAAAGAGACCCTTTTGACTCAATTGGCTTCTTGTAAGATTTGTTAGTGTTGTTGTTAAACGTTTTCCCTTGTGGTTTGTTAAAGAACTTTTTCTTAAAACGTCTAGCAAACAACACTGTTTCATCTTCAAGATCCGAATCTGGTCTTTCACTAGATTCGGCCTGTAAAGCCACCTTCTTGCTATTACTATCATTTGCCGCATCTTCATCAAGAGTAATCTCATGAGCCATTAGGGTTCCAAGTAGCTCTTGATAAGATAGGTCAGATAGATCTTTACATTCCTCAATTACCGTCACCTCAGGTCTCCATCGTTTAGACAGACTTCTAAGGATCTTCCTGGCAATTTCCTCGGAGTCAAAAGTTTTTCCAAGATTTTTCAATTCATTAATGATACTGGAGAAGCGAGTAGACATGCTGTCAAGCGATTCATTTTGTTCCATGGAGAACAATTCGGATTTTCGCATAAGTAGAGCTATGCGTTGCTTTTTGACAACAGTTGTCCCCTCATAAGCTAACTCAAGACCATCCCATATTTCCTTGGCAGTAGAACTAGATGAGAAACGATCAAATTCAGTATGGTTCATGCCGTTTTGCAACAGACTAATAGCCTTTGAATTTTTCTCAGCTTTCTTATAATCTGCCTCAACATAGTCATCTTCTTTCTTTTCGATGGAAGTGCCAGTGGCCGTTCCAAGCATGATCGTATTAGGACCATTCTTAATGATTAGCCAACACTCCCAATCGTTACCCTTTATGAAATGGGTCATCATATTTTTCCATAGACTGTAGTTCTTCCCATCGAATACGGGACACTTCAGATGTTTGGAATCCATTAAAATAAATATAAATGCAGCGGAAAATAAATAAAAATAAAAAGATAAATGGATCAGACTCCTTGCTGTAAGGCAATCAAGAGCACGAGGCTCTGATACCAATTGTAGAGTCTATTGATCGAATACAAAAGAGGGGGGGGGGTG
>JAIUZE010012291.1:0-44402 GCA_022085475.1 Heliosperma pusillum | reverse complement strand
TAATTACTAATTAAGATACTAATCAAAACAAAGACTTAGATTAATTACAAACTATGATATTCACAATGGAAAACATGTAGATAACAAATAAGGAGAAAGTTTTTCATGAGAAATGATTATCAAGTCTAGAATTTCCAACAACAACTAAATACTCAAAGATTCAAATAAGGAGAAATAACTTAGTGCAATTATCCCAAGTTTCCCCACAATTAACATAGTAAAGACCCTTCTTTTCCTTCCTTTCTCTAATTATCTATTACAAACGTCTAAAGAACTAGCCACAAATGAAATTAAACCCATCCATAATGACTCAAAAATAAAAATAAATGGGGTCCTAAGCTAGCCTCCTTCCAAATTTCCTCCTTATCACTCCCTTCTTATTCCTCCAAAATTCTCATCATAGGAAGAATTATGCTCAATTTTTTTTTTTTCATTTTTTTCATTTTTTCATTTTTTTCTTGAAAATCCCTCATTTTGCCTAAGGTGCCCTTTCGGGTTTTCACCTTATCTTTTCCTTTCCTCTCATTGGTGGCTCGCAACTCGATTCTTCATTTTGCCCGGAATGCCCTTTCGGGTTTTCATTCCGTCCTCGGCCACCTTCCCAATCTTGCCTAGGTGCCCACCCTTGTGGGTTTTCACCTAGCCGGGATTTTCAATTTTTTTCTTTTTTTTTTCTTTCTTTCTTTTCAAAATAAAAACAAACACAATACAAGGCATCAAAACAAAACAACTATATACAATCTTCTCCCCCACACTTAGAACATACAATGTCCTCATTGTAGGAGAAAAGAGAAAGGGTTACCTCATCAATTGTCGAAACGAGAAGACCCCGAGGCACCTCCTCGGTTTCTCCTCCTCTCCCTTTCTTCTCTAACCCGTCTTCTTCGCTCTAGGCCTTCATCAAGGGCCTCTTGGGTGTAAGGAAAAGGGTAGTCCGGGTTTTGTTGTATGGACATCCCAAAGAGAGAGCTAGCCAAGCCATAGACGTCCTCTTGTGCCACCGCATCCTCATAGGAGTCTTGAAGATAGGTGTGGTGGCGTTCATTTTGAACGTTAAAGTGGCTCGTAGCTTGCTCCCTCCAAGCATTTTGGGTGGTCCACATTTCATTTTGTTCCCGCCACCGTTTATCTTGTTGTTCCCTCCAAAGGCGGGCCTCCTCTTGCCCGTCTAGCATCCTCCTCCATTCCTCACTTTGAGCCCTCTCGGCCTCCACTCTCAATCTCTCCCTCTCCTCCACAACATTGTGCCAATCATCCAAAGTCTCAAGCCTACCTCCTTGAAGTTGTTGCCAAGTGTTTGAGGCATCCACCCTCCCACTAATGTGCGCCAAGACGTCATTGGTGCTAGCAAAATAGTTAGCCATGGCTCCACGGGTGTGCTAGAACGACCCTCCGCATCAAACATGGGGGTGTCGGTATCATGGTGGCTTTGGAATGGTGATTGGAAATGGAATGGTGGTGGTTGTTGTTGTTGTTGTTGTTGTTGTTGTTGTTGTTGTTGTTGTTGTTGTTGTTGTTGTTCAAAATTTGTGGTTTGGGAAGGTCCTTGCTCAATTGCAAGGATCTCGATCTCCTCTCTCAAATGCTCACTTCCCTCACCGCCCTCTCTCCTTACCCTCCTTCTTTGCCTCAAAGGCACTTCCTCTACCTCCTCCTCCTCCGCAGTACTTACCCCCAAACTTTCCTCCCTAGGACAAATAAAATCCCATACCGCGGGTCCTCTAGGTAAAGGGTTGTTTTGAGGTCTAGGCAACTTCATGTAACTTAGCCCGTCACTTCCCAACCAAAACCCTTTCAAGGGTTGCTCTTTGCTAGTCTTAAACATATGAACTTCCTCTAGCCCAAGACGGTTGTACCTCGTCAACCCCCTACAAATGTTCACCGCTTGATCATTACCAATGCCCCCCTCATAATGTCTTACCAAGAAAGAAATCACCCCCCCACAATGGATGCTTGCCCTAGCAGATTTTTGCCTATGTTTGATGCAAGCCCTCAAAAACAAATCGGCCCAATCCGGGATCCTTACCCCCTCCGGAAGCATGGTCCACAAACATAGCCGGATATTCTCCGGCACTTTGGTGGGTTCTCCCGCGGAATTGAAAATGGTAATAAGGAACCTTGTGATTAGGCGGAGTACGGGGTGGGTGATGGCTGAAAGTTTGGCATCTTTAGAAGGGCCGCGGTCATCGGCAATGTTATCCCACATCAAATGCATTTTTCCCCTGGGGCACCTAATGTCTTCGGGTTGCTTGGTGATTTTCAGGATTTGACGGATTTCGGAAGTTGGGGCATTATGCCAAGTTTGGTTCAATCGGAATCGGTAGGCTTTCTCCTCACCTTCGGGCACATCCAACTCCGACAAGGTTGCTAGAAACTCGTATGCGAAACTCCTATAGGTGTAATCCCAGGAGTTCGGCTCGAGATAAGCCTCTAGCCCTACTTTAGCTAGCATGTCCCTTGTCAAGCTGAACATGCCTAAGGCATGGAGGGTGGTTGGGCAAAAGAATTTGGTGGCTACATGTAACAACCCGTAATTTGAAAGACCGAAATTATATTTGAAAAATAATAAATTTATTTTATTTTAATTTATTAAGATTTATTTGAATTTATGATAATTTAATATAATTATTTTGAATTTATTCGGAATTAAAGAGAAGGTTTTACGGTTTAACCCCGAACGTCATTTAACTATCCCCGAGTCAACTTAAGTCCCGAAACAAACCCGAAACCCGACTCTTGCATGAGTCACACGCCCCATGTCACCTTTTTCCACTCATATTAGATCTTTTGATTACTTTAACTAAACTAATACAAATATCTAAGATATTTGTAACTTTATCGATCCGTCAACTTAAACTCCGCAAATCGCTTAAAAACATACCTGACTCCTACCTAAACCACACTGCTCCCCTCTCCTCTCTTAGGATTAGATATTTTATTTCTTTTGATTACAATAACATAATATCTAAATAATATCTAGATATTTGATTAAATTAACTTAATATCTAATAATATCTAAACAATTACCATAATATAATTATAAAACCCGAGTCCATCCCGTAACAACAATTTCAAAACCCGACTCCTTTATTCCTCTATAATTACACGGCACACCCTCCCCCCATTACTCACTAATTATCTTTTCATTTTACATTAAATCAACTTAATATCTATTTAATACCTTCTTTAATATAATCAAAATCGTTCTTGGTGTTCTTGAGCGTTCTTGATCGTTCTTGAGCAAAATCGTCACAAAACCTTCGTTACTTGGCCAACTCTGTCCTAACTTATATTTCTAGAGTCTCCTCTCCGCTCTTCATCTCCATGTACGTTTTTTTTTCAATTCCGACAAAATCGTTTTCAACACTTTAATTGTTGAAATCAAGTTTTAATTCTAATAATGTTATTTTTGTCATTTCTTATAGGAGAAGATTATGAAGACGAGTTTGGTGACTCGTATATTTTAGAAGAAGATTAGTAGACGGGTTTCTTAGGTCTTATTTTGGTGCTATTTGATTTTGTGCTAGCTAAGGTAACGATTCGGAGTTTCTCGACGAATTAATGTTACATACTTTTACTTATGTTTTGTTATTTACGATTTTTAAGTAGTAACATGATAAGTTGTTTTTATTATTATGTTGTATGAATTTGTAACATATTTAGTGTTCTTGACATGTTGAATGATTTGTTCATAATCATAATTTTAGTATGAATGATGGTTGAATTGGTTGTTAAAATGGATGGTTGTTAATTAAAACATGTTAGAAATAAATTTGGATTGTTGCTTGGTGGTGGCCGTGTATGGTGGCTGGAAACCGACCCAAACCAGGCCGGTTCAGGCCCGGTCCAGGTCCGGTCTGGGTTGGTCCGTGAGTTGGCTTTTGGGTTGTGTCGATACTTGATTGTTTTGTTGTTGTTTTGACGGGTTTTAAATATGTTAAGCATGCGGGAAATATTAAGAAACGATTTTTAGAAATGTCGACTAAAACAGGCCCAAACCAGCCCGTGGGCCCGGTTCAGACCCGGTTTAGTCTCGGCCCAAAACAGGCCGTGAGTCCTCCTTATGGGCTTGTGACGGTTTTTGATTTTATTGTTATTATTATATCATGTTTTGTAATATTTAGCAAGTGGGAAATTTTAATAAGTAAATTATTTAATTAAACGGTTTTTCATAATGTTATTATTTCTCACATGTTAGAAATTATAATATGAGATGGTAGTTTAATTTGATATCCTTTAAGTCAAGCGGGTTTTCGTAAGGATTAATAATTCACATGTTAGAAAAGAATAAAATAGCATGAAATGAATATGATGTTCTTATGTTCAAGTCTAAATGTATAAGACTCTGTTTCTAGCCGGTTTGACCAAACGGGTTTGGTCAAACTAAGATCTAGTCAGCCCCGTTTTGACTGATGACCCGTCGCGGGACTCGGGTCGGGGATTTGTCTTCAAGTAAGGTTTTATTAATGAATGAAGGAATGAGCCTTAGACGATATGATATTTGAATATGATTTATATGCAATTAGTCACATGATAGGAAGTTGTTCCCGTGACTGTTTAATTGTATGATATATGTCGTGTTGACTAAGTACTCATAGAGAATTATGATTATATGGCGTCTTGACCATTCTAATTCTAAATGAGCACCTTGGACCATGACATTGATAGGCCTTACTATCTTTAACGAGTATATGTTCATGGCTTGATAGCTTTTGTGTGCCGGCTTGGTGGGTTTATATCCAAGTCGGGGCATGGCTGCCTAATTGCTTCCACTTTGGGAATGGAGCCAGCTTAAGTACTAGCCAACTCTGCTTAGGGGGTCGCCTAGTAGAGATTCTCACTGTACCTTTGGTATTGAGACAGGGAATGTGTTAGCTGTTGTCGCTAGGTCTGATCAGTCTAGGACTAGGATGTTTTCCTACCTTGTGGTATAGACTCGAGTTACAGAAGTTGACTATTGGCCGTACTAAGAACTTATGCCTGTTTCTAGATGTATTGGTCTTTCATGTTTGATGATTCTATGAATCTTTGAAGGTGAGATGCAAGCCGGCTAAGGTTGATAGAGTTTGGATTATCGGTTGTTAACTGATTCACATGATATCTTGTATGATTAGGGTTGAGTATATCATGGCCATGTTTTAAATGTAACCTCTGAGCTAGCATACCAGCTTCCCTACCTCGTGGTATAGTTTGTTAACTGATTCACATGATATCTTGTATGATTAGGGCTGAGTGTATCATGGCCATGTTTTAAATGTAACCTCTGAGCTAGCATACCAGCTTCCCTACCTCGTGGTATAGTTTGTCAACCGATTCACATGATAGTTTGCATGAGTATCTTAACCTTCATATGTTAGGTTATATGTTAGTTATTTGTTTCATAACATGAAAAGCATATCGTATATGTTAAGGCTTTGTATTTTCCATATACATCTCTTTTATGTTATTCATGTTTTATTAAACTCGACATTTCGTGGCTGGGAGAACTCGGAGTTACTCCCCACTGACTGTGGCTTCCGTGTTTATATTTAATGCGGTTGGCAGGTTTGTGATGCATACTTGGGTATATTGACGAGCTAGCGAGTGAAGTATTACCTTGGACCTATATTCGGTTCTTAGGATTGTATTATATTATACACTCTTTTATTTCCGTATTTATACGGGAGATATGTCTCCCGTTTTGGATACTTCTTATGTATAATATTATTTCCTTTTGTTTTGAACCTTTTTCTTTAAGACACCTTTGTTATGATGAATATATTTAATAGTAGGTTCCGGTTGGTTTTAAAATTTACCGATTTTCACTAAAGTGAACCTATTAGAAACGTATTCTCATCTTTTATTTATTTAAATTACTTGTTTATCTTTCCGCAAATTTGAGGGTGTCACAAAACTAATGTATATACCTCAGGTGGGATCGGATGATAAGTGGATGAGTCAAAATATATATTATTTTAATTGATTGTGAGAGAAGGTAGAAAGGAGAAGGTAGGTAATAATTCTCTTGTATGATGTATGACAAACAAGACATTTTAAACAAGTTATGCTTCACAAATTGTAACACCCGGAAATGTACCCTATTTTTATAATGAAAATATTTTACGAATACTTTTCAGTAATTTTAAGTTTTAATTTAGAATTTATTATTCCGAGTCGAATTTAGAATTTCCGAGTTCGTATTTGGAATTTCCGCGAGATTCCATGAGAATCCCGTCTTAAGGCGAGTTTGACTTTTTGTTGACTTTTCCTTATACATACTCATACTCCTTAACCTATTTCATTCAACACAAACACAACACCTTTCTTCCTCTTTAAGAAAACTCAAAACCTTGCCTCCCTATTTGATTTCGATCTTTGAATCATCATAGCTCTTTCGTTACTTGCTAGAATTCACGTAAGTTCGTCTCATTCTTCTACCCTTACCTTCTTCTATCCGTATTGATGTTAAAATCATCGTCTGGTGGTGACCTCCAAGATCCCGACAAAGACTATTACCTTATTGAAGAGGAGCTTGACGAGTAGTAAAGACGCTTAAAGGTAACGGTGAAGGGTTACTCGATATCATTTACGTGTTTTACATGCTTTATATGCTAGAAATCGTATTTAGAATACGATTAGAAGCTTAGGAATCATGTTATGATTAATGAATGTTGTTATATGATGAATGTTGATGATGTATATTGATTTTTGATGATTATTAGAAGTATATTTGAGAATTGAAATGAATTGGTTAAGAAAGGAAGGCTCACGGGTGAAGGGGTGCTCCCTGCCGGTCGACCGGCCGCCGGTCTGCCCACCGGCAGGGAACACATCAGTAACACCTTTGGAAAAATTTGTTTTTGTATGAAGATGTGTTCCTGGCCGGCCCACCGGCCGCCGGTCCATCGACCGGCCTGGAACACATTTCTCTGTTTTGGATGACTTTTGGTTTTTGCCTGTTTTCTGAGCCGGCCCACCGGCCGCCTCCCTCCTGACCGGCCTGGAACACGGCTGTATGTTTTTCATATAATTTCTAAAACTCGTAAATTATAATAGTTCGTATGATCCGTTTATCGTATAATTTTACGTAGTGACTTATAATATTCATGTTTTGGATATATGATATTTCATTCGCTTGTATCACATGTTTTGTGACGGTTTTTGCTATGTCCCACTTTGAGTCGGTTTTTACAAATGATACGGTTTGAGCTTTGTTTTGTCTTGTGCTTTTTACTCTCATTCCCTTGGCTACCTTCCCGTTCGTAAGGCTGGAATGTCGGAACGGAGAGGTTATTCCACTGCTTAATTGCCATGTGTAGTGGGCATACGACGACGTTGTTGGGAGGTTGAACGCTATGCGTTGATCGACCGGCCGTCAAATGTGTTGTGTACTTGCGAGGTGGTGTTATTTGCATGTAGAGCGTACCGCATGTTATGAGGCTTGAGCTCGTTTTCCGCCTCTTTCGTGAATTGATCTACCGAGCATTGGGTACTCGGCGTTTTCTTTGTAAGACCGAGTCTTGGATGCGAAACGTGATCGCATGTCGAATCGGAAAATGTGATTCCGAGAATCTGGCCAGGTTTAGATTAGAAGCCTTATCGTTCCTACCAGGAGGAAATTAGTCTACATATACGAAATGTAAGCATCGCGTATGAGTTCAGGGAAATGTGATCCCGTGGATGCCTTTTAATCATACTTGCCATGTACACGGTGCTAGTGCGTTTCATTTACCGTGAGAGATGTCGTTGTGTCGTTCTTGAATGCGTGATTTCATGATATTATTCATGGTCATTGCATGATTGGGCACCGTCTATGTATGGGTTCGTGAATGGATGATATTATGTTGGTTTTTATTGTGATCATCGCATGACTTGACTTGGTTTGTTTGTTGAGTCTCAATCTTATCAATCTTATACCGCTAACGGTGAGATGCAAGCCTTAGTGAGCGTATTCGGTTGCCTAAGAGTGTCTTTCCCGAGTCGTTGAATAACATGATGGTTTCGGATTTGATTTCCACATGATCTTATCTTTATATATTGAATTGCCTATCTATCCTTATCGTATCTCACATGTATATCTATATATGCATGATTTTACTTTTGTATTTCCTTCTATGTACGTTTAATGTGATATGGCTGAGAGAACCCGGAGTTACTCCCCACTGATTGTGGCGTTCATGTTTTTCATGAATGAACAGGTTGCGTGCATGGATGGCTTTTTGCTCGACTATTTTGGGTTCGGGTGTGAGCTAGCGGGCGTTGTCCCTGGAAGTTTTCACCTCTAGACGATTTTAGCTAGTTTTGCTAAACACTTGTTCTTTGCTAACATTTTAAGAGACCCCGTCTCTTTGTTGCATTTCCGTATTTAGTTTGTAATATTTTGACACTCCTCGTTTTATTTAACTTGCATGTATAAAAGTTTTTTAAAACTACCTATTTCCGCTATATAATTCACATGCTTGTATGTTTTATATTTCCGCATTCGCGAGGGCTGTCACACAAATAATCACGATGAACTTATATTCAAAAGAAATCTATTAAATCTAGACCTAGTAAAATTGACCCGACCTGAATGATCCGACCCGAAGCTGACCCTACATCCAAACTTAAGACACGAGGTTTTCCAACTCAAAATAACCCAACCCGAATATTTATTGTTCCACACAAATTATTATACATAAAAATCTTGATAATAATCGACCCGCAAATCTCCCGAACCCAAAATGACCTGGCCCGACCCAGACCCATGCAAAAATCTGGTAACACAAAATTGACCCGACTTGAAGCAAACCAAACCCAACCCGATTGACCCGTGTACCATGTCTAATATTAAAATCTTAAAAAATAATAACTTAATATCTCTCCATTCCTATGACCTACACAATTTATATACTATAAGTGCTCATTAGGAGCTGTTTGGTCTACCATAGAAATATAAAGTTCCTAGGCAGTTAAATTTATATGAATTTATAATTTATGTAAAATGTAAAAATGTTATTTGGTTGACATAAGAAAATAAGTTGATGTGTGTGGGAAGTTCCAGCTGCCAAGATGGGTTAGAGATGTGACTTCATACATTATGGAGGAATTAAAGTTCCTTGAAAGTTCTAATTCCCAAGAAATGGGTAACCAAACATCATCACATTTAATTAATTCATGGGAGGTTCTACTTCCCATGATTTAAGAAGGCAACCAAGTAACCGCGATGGATATATTAGTCTTAAGCTTTAGAGGGGTCAAATATATCCATGTGAGATGAATATGATAAAAACATAATACATAGGAAAAGCTAAAGCTTTCTCCTATTTGCCCATGTGGGATAATAATTGACTTATTCATCTTAAATAAGACTAGCTGTCCTCCAATAGAAGGAGAAATTTCTCTATCTCAATTCTCATGAATTCTTATTTAAAATGGATATTATCGATTTTAATATTAAAACCGATCAAAAAGAATTATTACGAGTATTTGATAAGACAAGTTGTCTAGGGACTACAAAAAGTTTATCCTTTCTATTGTTATGTGGTCGTATTTGAATCTATTTTAATGGTAAAACAATTGTTCATCATAAGAGAGACTAACTATTTGTATTATGTTTTCTCACATTAATTTATATTCTCATGCAAAATTTGTTAACTGAGGTTTACATACGTTTATTTTTTTATTTTTTGTAAGAAAATTCCTCCTTTTATTCATCCATTGAATGGTAAATAAAGGAAAAGATCGTACAAAGAATAACCACTAAGCTAAAGTACAACTAAAGCTTATTAAGACTATTCACTAAGTGATTAAAGTGTTGTTCCTTACATTTACTCAAGACTCTAGCACTAATAAGAAACATAATGCTAGCAACAAGCTGTTGAACGGTACTCTCCTTCCCTCCAAAGATCCTTGTGTTCCTCTCTTGCCATATCTTGTAGCAAACTGCAGCAATACTCCCCCTATACCAACCTGCTTTCCAATGGTGCTTTGCCTTCTGCCTGCTACTCCAGCACAATTCAGCTTTGCAATCATTTCCTCTGCCTGTGATCCCAATCCAGGACTTAACTCTGCTCCAAACCAGCTTAGAGTATGAGCAGTTGAAGAATAAGTGCTGATGACTTTCACAATCCTTCTTGCAAAGAACACATCTGTTAACCATCATCATGCCATTTCTAGTAATCCTATCAATGGTGGGCAGCTGCTTCTGGACGGCCAGAGAGGTAATAATCCCATGACTTGGGACTACAAACCTATGCTTCAGAACATGAACCCCTGGGAGACAGTTATAGTGCCCTCTGAACCAATTATAAGCTTTGCCAATTTGAAACCTGCCATGAGGAGACCAATCAGACAAAAGAGCCATAGCAGCATCAATGTTGCCAGTCTTAAGTAAGATCTCTTCTTTAATACTGAGGATACATCTCATGCTCTCAGTTTACCTCTCTTTGCTATGACTGTTCCAAATCATTTCAGTTGGGAAGATGTAAGCAAGGTTCCACTTAATCCATAACCCCTCATGCTGGTGAGTTAAGTGCCAAATCCATTTTGCCAAGCATGCTTTGTTTCAGGCTAATACCTCCTTTACATCAAACCCCCCTTCATTCCAAGGTGAACAAATTCTTGCCCAGCTCTTGTGAATCATGAAAGTCCTAGACCTCTAATTAGACTCATCTAATTAGTTCATTAAATTACTTTAACTTAATGATTTAGGATCTAGTTATCATGCATGCGAATATAAAAGCATAAATATAAAGATAAGATGAAATTTCCTTACAATGGAAATTTTTGGCCAATATGGGGCACAATAAGAACTCCTTCTTATTGTTCTTGAGCATGTATTTAGTGGATGATCCTCCATAAAATAACCTCCAAAGTAGAAGGTCTCCTTCTTGTTGCACCCAAGATTAAACCCAAACTAATCACTTAGTTTTTGACTAGAAAACACAAGTGATAATATGAACTAATATTAGATTTATTACTACTCTAGTAATAGGAAAAATATTAGTGTTTGAGAGTTTTTAGAGAGATGAGGATTTTAGAGTGATAAGCATGCAAAATAAGAATGAACTTGTGTAGTAAAATGAACAACAATATTGTCCATTTAAGGACACATGGTCCGGCCAAAAGAGAGCCCTAGTGGCCTCTTATTTTGCTTAAAATAATCTCATGCAAAATAGTTGAGTGTAGGAGTGAATAAGAATATGATCATGTGTCATAAACATGACATGATCACATGTTGTAGTGTGATACAAGAAACAACAACCATCATGTTATACACTACATGATTTCGGCCCCCACTAGTGTCATGTGGTCCATTTTGATTTTTGATATTTGTCCCACAAATACTTATAATCATATGCTTAATTATCTTGTATAATTAAGGGTTAATTTGATCATATAACAATTATATGACTCAAATTAATAAATAATATACACTTAACTTTTAAGTGATATTTTATCATTATATCAATATATAATGGGTCCCACAATGCCTAGTTAGTTTATTTTACAACTCCTTGTAAATATAATTAACTAATCACCTCTACCTCAAAGTATATGCATAACCTCAACTAATTTAATGAATTAACTATTAATCACTAAATTAAATCTTATTCAATCGTATTAAAATAAGACGTAAAATTTATTCAGTCAGTTATCGTATAATTGACTAATAAACTTAAGTGAAATGAGTTCCTAACTCAATTCCCAATAAATAACTCTCGTAACCAAACATATATCAAATATATATGTAAAGGACTAATCAAACTGTATCGTATACATATAATTAGTTTTCTGTTTGGGTTTCATCCTATAGGTGTGACCTAAAGGGATCAGTTGATCACCGCCGTCAAACGACAATAACGTCAAACTCTAGTCAGCCGAGCGTTACCGATTTACGTTAATCAACTGACGTGGAGTATCAAAATATACTAATCATGCCACGTATATTCCAAATGAGATTTATTATATAAATGCACTATTGTGGAGGACACTTACTCCAACAATCTCCCACTTGTCCGATACAAGTTGTGCATGTAGCAACACTATTGCGGAGGACTCCTCCTCCTACAATTTCTCCCACTTGTCTCGACAAGTTGTGTGCTACCGATTCTCTTGTCTCTTTTGTGTCACATCCTCCCACTCATTGCAAGGTGTCTTACAGGTCGCACTTGCAATTGAAATTATAAATAGAGTGGTTTTCTCGATCTGGGAGAGTAACTGTCTGACCGGAAAATCTACCAGAGATCTCTTCCGAGCGTGGCCACGCATTTCCAGTTACTACTCCTCGAGTGGCCCGAAGATGTTAATACCCAACGTGGGTGGACAATTCCTGTTGACCCATCTTACACTGTATGATGCAGATCACCATGACCCAGAAGATGTCCATCGGCCTCCTTTCACGGCACGACCTAGGACAAAAACCAAAGTCAATCGGAAACTACACCGACTCAGGTAAATGGTCGTCAGTCTAAAGAATCGACTCGTAGGAATAAAACAGAAATCCCCGCCACGACCAGGCTTCAACAATTTTGACAAGGGACTCTATTATGGTCACTGTCCGACAGAGTGTATCCACAGTCTGTCTATGTAAACGACCAGTCATCTCCATGACCCCATGGTGCTGAAACCAACCATCGACCGACTTACAATCTAGTCACTTCGAGACGTCACCTCAAATGAGTGACTAGGGACAAAACACTAAGTTCATCCTGTTCACTTGAATTGGGTTCAACTTTTCTTTCAACCAATTCGGATAAACAAAGTATTAAAATTTAGTCAAACTAAATAAGGAGTTTTTAATGAAACTCTAACAATGAATGCGATTATCTAATATTTGGGAAAAATTGATACGTTATCAATAATTTCATATCTCATAATCTCTAGCAATTCAGGTACATATTTCAATCCCATTGAAATGGCATGACCATCATGTTCAGCCTGCAAAAGCATAGCTATTGGATTAGCAATACTTGCATCTCTCCCATCGTTCTGATCGCTATTTCTTTTTGTCTACGTAATCTCATATTACATAAAACTTTCTGAGTACGTGTCTAGGTTTGAATCTAGACTTAGGACTTTTGGCCTAAAGGTAGCTCCCACTGTTTTACCAGTATCATGGGATAGGATATACAACTATAGGAAATACGTTTAGTCCCTCCAATACTGTCGAACTCCAAGCTACTTTCATATGCATCATCATATGATGCAATGTACTCTAATTCCGTTGTGAAATCCGAAATGATAAATTGCCTGGAACACTTCCAGCGGATACATGACATTTATATTTGAAAATGTCACTCCTACTTGGAACCTTTCCAATAGTGTATTCTTCTTGGAACTCTTCCAACAGATATCTTCTATAAAACCAAGCCAACTAGTGATTTTCAAAATCACTTTGATCAGTTTGGAAACTGAAGTCTGTGTAACCCTTACACGTAACTCATTTTAAACTCCAAACACATGGAACATATCTTTTAGTCCTGCGCAAGTACTAAGGATGTTCTTTATGGCTATCAAGTGACTCTCACTTGGATTTGATTGCAAATGATTCGTCATACTCAAAGCATGCGAAATGTCGGATTGAGTATACATCACAACGTATATAATTGATCCCGCAGCGGAAGCAAAAGGAATCAATTATTATGTGTTCAACTTCCTTGAACTAGTCAAAGATCTTATCAATATAAGAATTTTGACTCAACGCTAATATCCTTTTAGATTTATCTTCATAAATCAAGATATCTAAAAGATGTATTCTACTTCTCCAAAATATTCCATCATCTAAAATGATCAATATGTCTCCACATATAAGACTGATGCACACCACATTACTCCCACTAAACTTCATGTATAAACATAATTCCTCGAGATATCGAGAAATAATTTACAACATGATTGACACACTAATTCCAACTCTTTAGTGCTTACTTAAGACATACTCTTAAGCTTGCCAATTAACTTAGGATAATTAGGATCTACGAACCCACATGTGAATATAAAATATACTACCTCTTCTAGAATGGTATTCAAGAAGGTGGTTCTTGAGATCCAGTTGACATCATACTATTATGATATGCTGTAATCGCTAAGTATATTCGAATGGATAGAAGAAATAAGGTTGGTGCAAAACGCTTTGCCTACCAATTTATCTTTTGAAACATTTTAATGTTCATCAATGCAAATTTTGATCTTAAAAATCAATTTACATTGAAGAGGTCGTACTTCTTCAAGTAAAATTTACCAGGTCACATACCTGACCATCATGCATGGAGTCCATTACGAATCACATGACTCTAAGCCATAGCAAGAAGTTAGGACTAGAAACAGTCTTTTATAAGTCACAGATTAGACTTCATCGCTATAAAGAAGTGATAAAATTCCACCTGATCTCTTATGTTCCGAAGAAACAACTATTGAACAAGCAATGAGGAAAACCTTTTCCGGACCATATGCTCAGTTTGTGGCTCTTGAAACATTTTCTCCCACTCTGTCTTATCAAGAAATAATCGTATTTTTATTGAAAGACAGTATCACGAGTCACAAACGCTTTGTTTTCGTGGTCAATGTGGGATCATTGAGCACTTGTTTCATTCAAATAACTTATAAATTAGGTACGCTACCTACCCATATCGTATATGGAATGAAATCAGACTGTTAAAAATGTGCTTTAATATGTTGGGAAAAGAAATAGCAGACAAAAATATTAAGATCCCAAGGTTAGTCAAATGGCTCATTTTGACTTGACAAAAACAAAACCATATTGTATAAGGTTCTGTATCTCTATTCAACAACGCCTTATCTCATAATGTGTGTTAGAGAAGTTAACTCGTGAAACTATTTCACAATACATTTGGTGAAAATCAAAGTCAATACTTAGATATTTATAGTTACGATTTAGTCGTAAGTCCTTGATCTAATACTCTATGTGGTTAACTACTTCTCATTGAAGCTCTTTGAACTTTTCAAAGATTTCTCTTAGCACCTCATTAAGTAGAATCAAACATAATATCTACTTAAATCGTCGGTAAATAAAGTGAAGTAATCATTACCATCTCTGGTTGTGTTTGTTATTGGACTACACATATTCTTATGTAATGGGGCCAATAATTTACTAGTTCGATTTCCTTTTTAACAAAAGGGCACGAATCATCTTGCCTTGAATACAAGATTCGCACACACCATAAGATTCAAAATCAAATGGTTTAGGGATACTAGTCGATACTAGCCTTTTATGTGCTACACAATCCAGAATTAAGATTAGATTTGGGTCACCAATTTTGAGCCTTTTTCAATCTATATGACAAGTAATTTCTAGTTTAGGTCAAGAATATAATTACCTTTGATTGGTATGGGATAACCATTGACCAAGTATAGGCATAAATAGATACAACGCTTGTTCCATTCACAAAAGTGAAACACTTGTGTCGTACACAAAAGTGGATACTATATTCTTTATTTAGAGGTCATGTACATAATAACGTTTATTAAAGTATACCTCTAAATTCAAAACTAGATTGATCACATTATAACTTTTATATGTCTCTATAAAAATAAAACTACAATAGTTATATTTCCCTTGTAGGTCGACATTTAATCATGGTTAGTCGTCGCACGAATCATTATTATATGCATTGAATACATTAATGAGAACCATAATAGGTATCTAATACCCAAAAACTGCATTTAGCAAATAAATATCGATCATATAGATATTATGGGTGAAAATAGTACACCCAATTTCTAACTCTTTAGAAAACTTTGGGCAGATTCTTTTCTAGTGTCTTACACTGTCAAATAGAATCATCAAAAGTTGGGTTCGACACCTTGCTTGGGTTTTGACTTTACTATTCAAAATAGTCTTGCCTTTCTCCCTTGCCTTGTGTCAAAGTCTAGCCAACCTACTCTTGAACTCGTCTTAACAATTAAGAATATAAACATCATTCTTAGTGCTCCCACTCACTTTCATGAATCTCTACTTAGACAAGTATATTGGAATTATTGTGAAGACTATTCTTCATTTCATTCATGGTTTTACCTTCAAAAAGGATAAACCTTTCATGAATTGACTACGGTATTTGGTTGTTCACGATTTCAAATAAATCGATTAACCTAGTCATCCCAACTGATTTGGCCTCTTTTGAGATAAGCCTCGATAAGGAGCATTATGACGACATACCAAAAAATTACAAATATTTTCGTTTGAGCAAAAAGATTGATGCACCGTTGTAATAAGATGACGTCACTAAAACAAAATCAAAACGTTTTTGACTAAGTATGACATATTCATATACTCTTCATAAGAGACATTTGTAATGGTGAATATGAGGATCAAAAGAAAAAAATCATTTTGTCTTTAGCTACGGTGGTTTAATCGGAGATCGCAATCAAAATGCTACCGTAAAAAATAATGGAAACCCTTTCCACGATTTGAACGGATTTACAAGTTCATAGAAGGATAAAATATATGTCATTTGCGCGTATAAAATAAATCTCAACAGAAAATAAACATTCATTGCTTATATATAATTTACTTGTAAAAACAATTTTAAACAAGTCACTCATATAATGACCCCTCACGAAATTATATAAGTGATTCCAAGACCCATATTTAGACAAAAATAGTCATCGTATGCTACCTTTATCTAGAAATGGTAAGTCAATACTTGACTAATTCTACCCTTAGAACTCTTGGTTGACGGATTTCAACTAAAACCATCTCCTAGTCCCAAGATAACGCTTATCTCGTTGAGTCCAATCCAATTTTGGCTTGTGATCGCATCACCCTACTTACCCGAGGTAAAAAAGGGACCCACGAGCGTGGTAGCCCTAATGAACACGGGGTTCATAGGTGCTTCAATTGGTAAGGCTAAATCTCAATTTTTTAAGTTATGTGAGAGGTCTTGTCAATTTTGTTATTAATTCCCTATAAGCGAACTAAGTCGGTGAATTTTGAATAACTTTGAATTGACAATCGAGAAATAAAGATGCATGTTGGCGATTTTGGCATGAGCGGAAAAATAAAGCAAGCAAATAATAAATCCTAGTATGGCCACCTAGCTAATCTAATTAACTAGTAGATTACAAAATCGGAAACCAACTCCTTGGCCCCTTGCCTCTTCATGGCACCGTCTTTTGGAACACCGATTTCGGGAATCTCCGTCTTTATAATAATTAATTACAAAAAGATACAAATAAAATTCCTATAATACATTTGATCTAAAAATGAAATTAAATTATTACAAACGGCGATACGAGATCGCAAATAAAATTACAACCGAATCGTTATTCCCTTACATTACGGGTAATACCGATTAAAATAATCTAGGCCATACTAGGTACAACTTGCATTAAAAATTAAATAAATGACATTCATTCATTCAAAAATAACAACATAAATAAAATGCTGTAAAAATCATGCCAAAATCGCCCTTAACACTTATCATGCTCATTCTAGCTCGGTTTTATGGATTTTATCGATTTTTACCCATTAAAAATCAATAATCAACACTTAAATTGTATTTAAGCTCAAACTAATTATCTAAACTGATTTAGAACTCAAAATTAGTCCCCACTAACTTTGTTTGTATTTAATTAGTTCGAATTGATCGTATTTGCTAAATATAGAGGTTTAATCATAACATTTATGCAGTAAACCCAAAATAAAATACAAAAATCATAAAAATTTGAAACCAAAAAGTTTGTACATTCTGGAACATTTACAGGAACTCTAAAACACAGAAAAATTTTCCCAAAAATTTTGAATAAATTTTATGAACAAATAACATAGTATTCAACGGTTTTATCAAATAAAAACCATTAAATATAGTAAAATAGTGAAACAAATTATAAAATTTCATCAAGATGATATAAATCAGATTATAAAATGTACCAAAAATTTTCAAGACCAGAAAAGGACGTTTCAATTTTATGATCATAATAATCTCACTTTATTGACTTTTATCTTATAAAAATCAATCATCATGCAAAACTTAATTAAAAATCACGAAATTTTACATACAGTATTTAAAACATTCATGTGAGGTCATATCAAAATTTTATGGCCAGAATCAAAATGCAACTTTTTTTAGTTAACTTTTAACATAAAATATGCATCTTAACATGATTTAAAGGCCTTAAACCAAAGTAAATAGCAAATTAATCCATAAAATCACCAAATTTTACCACAATCATTTTGAGGTCAGTAGGTATGCATGCAAATCAAAAATATCGTGCAAACCAACTTTGAACACAAATTTTCAATTTTACCCAAGTTATCGTATAACTCGATTTTAATGCCTAAAATCGACTTGCATGTAACAATTGAGCTCTGATACCATATGAAAGTCCTAGACCTCTAATTAGAATCCTCTAATTTGTTCATTAAATTACTTTAACTTAATGATTTAGGATCTAGTTATCATGCATGCAAATATAAAAGCATAAATATAAAGATAAGATGAAATTTCCTTACAATGGAAATTTTCGGCCAATATGGGGCACAATAAGAACTTCTTCTTATTGTTCTTGAGCATGTATTTAGTGGATGATCCTACATAAAATAACCTCCAAAGTAGAAGGTCTCCTTCTTGTTGCACCCAAGACTAAACCCAAACTAATCACTTAGTTTTTGACTAGAAAACACAAGTGATAATATGAACTAATATTAGATTTATTACTACTCTAGTAATAGGAGAAATATTAGTGTTTGAGAGTTTTTAGAGAGATGAGGATTTTAGAGTGATAAGCATGCAAAATAAGAATGAACTTGTATAGTAAAATGAACAACAATATTGTCCATTTAAGGACACATGGTCCGGCCAAAAGAGAGCTTTAGTGGCCTCTTACTTTGCTTAAAATAATCTCATGCAAAATAGTTGAGTGTAGGAGTGAATAAGAATATGATCATGTGTCATAAACATGAAATGATCACATGTTGTAGTGTGATACAAGAAACAACAACCATCATGTTATACACTACATGATTTCGGCCCCCACTAGTGTCATGTGGTCCATTTTGATTTTTGATATTTGTCCCACAAATACTTATAATCATATGCTTAATTATCTTGTATAATTAAGAGTTAATTTGATCATATAACAATTATATGACTCAAATTAATAAATAATATACACTTAACTTTTAAGTGATATTTTATCATTATATCAATATATAATGGGTCCCACAATGCCTAGTTAGTTTATTTTACAACTCCTTGTAAATATAATTAACTAATCACCTCTACCTCAAAGTATATGCATAACCTCAACTAATTTAATGAATTAACTATTAATCACTAATTAAATCTTATTCAATCGTATTAAAATAGACGTAAAATTTAATTCAGTCAGTTATGTGACAACCCACCTCGCGAATGCGGAAATATAAACATACCAGCATGTGAATTATATAGCGGAAATAGGTAGTTTTATTAAAACTTTTATAACAATGCAAGTTTAAATAAAACGAGGAGTGTCAAAATGTTACCACTAAATGCGGAATCACAAAGAGACGGGGTATCTTAAAATGTTAGGGCAAAGAACAAGTGTTTAGCAAAACTAGCTAATATATCGTCTAGAGGTTTGAAACTTCCAGGGACAACGCCCGCTAGCTCACACCCGAACCCCAAAATATCATAATCCAAAAAGTCATCCAATGCAAGCAACCTGTTCATTCATGAAAAACATGAACGCCACAATCAGTGGGGAGTAACTCCGGGTTCTCCCAGCCATATCACATTAAACGTACATATAAGGAAATACAAAAGTAAAATCCTGCATATATAAATATACATGTGAGATACGATAAGAATAAATAGGCAATACGAGATATAATGATAAGATCATGTGGAAATCAAATCCAAAACCATCATGTTATTCAAAGACTCGGGAAAGACACTCTTAGGCAACCGAATACGCTCACTTGGGCTTGCATCTCACCGTTAGCGGTATAAGATTGATAAGATTGAGACTCGACAGACAAACCAAGTCAAGTCATGCGATGATCACAATAAATCCAACATATTATCATCCATTCACGAACCAAGATATTGACGGTGTCCAATCATACAATGACCATGAACAATATCATGAAATCACGCATTCAAAGACGACACAACGACATCTCTCACGGTAAATGAAACGCACTAGCACCGTGTACATTGCAAGTATGATTAACAGGCATCCACGGGATAAACATTTCCCTGAACGCATACACGATCACATTTCGTATATGTTCACTAATTTCCTCCGGTAGGACGACGATAATAAATACCCGGTCCTAGTCTACATCTGGCCAGACTCTCGGAATAAATCATGTTCCGATTCGACATGCGATACACGTTTCGCATCCAAGACTCGGTCAATCATAGACGCCGAGTACCCCAAATTCGGTAGATCAATTCACGAAAAAGGCGGAAAAGAGCACAAGCCTCATAACAAGCGGTACGCTACATGCAAATAACACCACCTCGCAAGTACACAACATTTGACGGCCGGGTTGATCAACGCATAGCGTTCAACTCCCAACAACGTCGTCGTATGCCCCCTAACACATGCATTTAAGCAGTAGGATACCTCTCTGTTCCGACATTCCAGCCTTACGAACGGGAAGGTAGCCAAGGGAATGAGAGTACAAAGCACAAGACAAAATAGTGCTCAAACCGTATCATTTGTAAAAACCGACTCAAAGTGGAACATAGCAAAAACCGTCACAAAACATGTGATACAAGCGAATGAAATGTCATATATTCAAAACATCAATATTATAAGTCACTACGTAAAACTATACGATAAACGAACGATCGGAAGTATTATAAATTAAAATCGTAAACAAAATCACAAACACCATTCCAGCAGGTGCCAGCCGGTCAGGCTGACCGGCTGCCGGTCCACCGGCTCAGGCCATCAACTCATACGAAAATCAACTTAAAACTTCAGTGTGTCCCAGCCGGTCAGGCTGACCGGCTGCCGGTCAACCGGCTGGGACCAAAAGGTCACTTGAAAAACAAAGGAAGAAAAGGGGGTGTCTCAGCCGGTGGTCTGACCGGCTGCCGGTCGACCGGCTGAGCCCAACCTCATATTCCAAAATCACGTAAAAATGCCAAAATATACAGCAGGTGCCCCAGCCGGTGGTCTGACCGGCTGCCGGTCGACCGGCTGGGGTCTCATGTACTCGAAAATGCCTTGTTTCCTCAAAGTCGACTTTTGATAATTATCGACTATCATTCTAATTCATCAATACTCATGTGAATACTCAATAAACAACATCCATCAACAATAATACAAATCATATGTTTACTAACCATAATCTAAACACGGTTTCTATCCTAGAAATCACATAAAACACGTAAATGATACCGAGTAACCCTTCACCGTTACCTTTATGCGTCTTCCCTACTCGTCAAGCTCCTCTTCAATAAGGTAATAGTCTTTGTCGGGATCTTGGAGGTCTCCACCTACAAATAGATCATAAAAGATGAATAAAATTCATCTTGAGAAAGACGGGAAATTTGAAAAGCGAGAAAGACGATGATTTTAATATCAACACGGATAGAGGAAGGTGAGGGGAGAAGAATGAGACGAACTTACGTGAATTCTATCGAGTAATGAATGAGCTAGGATGAATCAAAGATTGAAAAGCAAGAGGGAGGCAAGGTTTGATCTTTCTTAGAGAGGAAGAAATGTGTTTGATGAATGAAAATTAGGTTAAGGGAGTATGAGTATAAGTAAGGAAAAAGTCAACCAAAAGTCAAACTCACCTTAAGACGGGATTCCCATGGAATCTCGCAGAAATTCCAAATACGAACTCGGAAATTCTAAATTCGACTCGAAACATTAAATTCCGAATTAAAACTTAAATTTGCTGAAAAGATTTCGTAAAATATTTCTACTAGAAAAATAGGGTACATTTCCGGGTGTTACAGTTATCGTATAATTGACTAATAAACTTAAGTGAAATTAGTTCCTAACTCAATTCCCAATAAATAACTCTCGTAACCAAACATATATCAAATATATATGTAAAGGACTAATCAAACTGTATCGTATACATATAATTAGTTTTCTGTTTGGGTTTCATCCTATAGGTGTGACCTAAAGGGATCAGTTGATCACCGCCGTCAAACGACAATAACGTCAAACTCTAGTCAGCCGAGCGTTACCTATTTACGTTAATCAATTGACGTGGAGTATCAAAATATACTAATCATGCCACCTATATTCCAATTGTGATTTATTGTATAAATGCACTATTGTGGAGGACACTTACTCCAACAAATCATCCTCCTCTTCCCAGGCTCAATGGCCCAGAAGAAATCCTTGCATAATTTTTTGATCACTTTGATAATATTACTAGGCATAAGAGTATTGACACACCAGAAATGAGCAAGCCCAAACACCACAGAGTTCAAGAGCTGAGCTCTTCCAACATAAGAAAGAAGTTTGCTAGACCAGTGACTCACAGCAGTTTGAATTTTAGTAATAAGAACCCCATACATGTCAAAAGTATTCCTAGCAGTATTTAATGGCATCCCAAGATATCTAAAGAGAAAATTTCCTTCAGAAAACTGAGTGACATCCAGAATTTGTCTCTTAACAATGTCAGACACACCACCAAGGTAAATTTCAGTTTTATCTGGGTTGGCATGCAATCCAGACCAAAGAGAAAAATCCTTGAGAACATTTAGCACATCCTGTATGGATGGCACATCTCCTCTAGTAAAAATCATCAAGTCATCAGCAAAGATGAGATGAGTAAGTCCCAGCCTGGAGCATTTAGGATGGTAGGAGACCATATGCTGATCACAAATCTTGCTAAGATACCTGAAAAGGATTTCCATGCTAAGAACAAAAAGGTAAGGAGAAAGAGGATCTCCTTGTCTAATACCACTGGAGCCCTGGAAAAAACCATGTATAGAACCATTTATTTTCACAGAGAACCAAGGACTTGATATACAACCCATGATCCACCCAATAAATTTAGCAAGAAAGTTCAGGGAGTTAAGCATATTCTCAATAAACTCCCATTGAAGTGAATCAAAAGCTTTCTTAATGTCTACTTTAATTAGAGATCTGGGAGTAAGATACTTCCTCCCATAACCCTTGACCAAAGTTTGAGCCATCATTATATTCTCATGAATATTTCTCCCAGGGATAAAAGCAGCTTGCTCCTGCCCAATAATATTTGGTAGAACCTTCTGTAACCTATTAGTGATAATTTTACTAATTGTTTTATAGAGGACAGAGCAGCAAGATATAGGCCTGAAGTCAAGCACAGAGTTGCTTATCTTTTTCTTAGGAATTAGAGTAATGAGAGTAGCATTGGCTTGCTTACTCATTCTTCCAGTCTTAAAAAAATCAAAGACTACCTGACAAAAGTCAGCACCAACAATATCCCAAGATGATTTAAAGAAAGCTTAAGAGAAACCATCAGGCCCAGGACTTTTATCATCCCCAATACCAAAGAAAATAGTCTTAATTTCCTCATATTGCACAGGGGTTATCAATAGATCATAATCTTCAGTCTTGACACAAGGCCCTTCCTGAATAAATTTGTTCTCCAAGGGTAGGACAGAAGAGGAGGTCCCAAGTAAACTTTGATAATAATCAACAAAACTGGCTGCAACATTATCCAGTCCTAGTCTAGTGTGTCCATCTTTATCCCACTGAGTTTTTCACGGTAGGTTTTAACGAGACAACTTGTTATACGTGTATGAAGAACCGTGTACTCTTTTTCCTTCACAAGTGTTTTTTCTCACATGGTTATTCTAGTATGGTTTAAACGAGGCACATTCTTCAATTATGGATATCCAAAGGGGAGTGTCATGATATATATTAGTAGGTGTGGATGTCCATTGAGCTTATACCCATCTTATTCATTATATATGTAATTAGAGTTCTATTGCACCCTTCATCAATGTAGTATAAATCAGCAATGAATAATAAGTAACTCTCTTCACTCTCTAAATCTATTTTCTCTTATTCCAACCAATTATTGCTTTTTTAAATTTCGGTGGATGATCGTTATTCTTCCTTCGATCTTTCAACTATTATTTTTATGCATTAAATATTGTAACTCATTTACTACTAATTAGAGCATGCAAAAGACGAGCTAACTCAAGAGAAAACGGAAATTGGGTGGACTAAAACCGATTCAAGTCAACCTGACCCGAGGTTAAATTGATAATGGATAAAAACTGTATTTGGTCTAGCTAGATCCAGGATGAACTGATCCAAGTCGACATGTGACTCGATATTCAGTCTGATAACAAATTAGCTTAATAATAATCCAAATACGACTTAAATGACATTAATCTAAAGTACGTGTTTTCACTTAATACTAAACTAAATACACTTATAGATTATTTATTACGAGATTATTGATCCCAAATTAAGATAAAATACACAATGATACCTGAATCACTATTATCAACTTGCCACCTGATAATGACCTAACATGAATTGTCACCGACTCGTACTCAGTATTGACCCCACACAAGCCGATCCACTTTGATCCACCCAAAATCGATCCGAGCGACCAGATTTCCACCTTTCACTACTAGCATGAGTTGAATTATTGACTGAAATCACTACAAAAAGGTCAATAAGGATGAACAAATCCGTTTCAAAGTGTGTTACGACTAGAGTAGGCAAAATCAATCCAACCTGAAAAGGCTCACTCGAGATCTAAAATTGACCCAAACAACAGCACCAAAATGTGACCCGACCTGAACCCGAACATGACCCGAGATATGTTGACTCATAACTGACCCGGTCCGAAGTTTCCGTTCCAAACCATCCAACCCGAAAATGAACCGACAAAACATAATTCTAATTGAACAACAAAGACTTGAAATAACTAATTTGTAAGCTCACTCAAGATTATTTAAGTTCAAATAAAGAATGAATCATTAAAACTAATTAATAAACTATCAATAGATAATAATACAAATGATTTTTTTTGTCAAAAACAACCTTTAAAAAAACTATTTGTGAAACACTGCGTTTTAAAGTTTTTTGTAAAATACAACCTTTATTTTTTTTACTGCGAAACACTTCTTTTTGGCTAGATTCCGTTAACTTAAATTATTTTTGGTCACTTATGTGCTTTGACCTTCCTCTTTCTTTATTTTCCCTCCAATTAACAAACAACATCCGCTGCACTGCCCTCGAACCACCACTTACAACCAACAACCATCACAATCAACACAACTACGACCTATCTTACAGTCCCCTCTACCTACATACCAATCTAAGACCAAACAAAGTATCATGAACCAATTAAAATGAAGGATTTATGTCCACTGTCCTATACAAATTAACCCGCTTGAGTCTATGTAGTCGATATGCCTTGCTAGAGGCTAATGTCGGTTTGACATTTAAATAGTTTACGTGTCTGTTAGTCTTAAGTGGGCCTATTGGGTCACACACAAAAGGTATGGTATTATTATAATTATAAGTTTGACTAATAGTTATACTAATAGGGCTCTAATACTGATTAAGCCCAACTGCGTTTTTAGGTAGGGTTCTAGGAAATTAACCTAAGTTTCTCCCATATATATAAGAAAGGTTTGTGTGACAAACCTAACCATCTTATTCATAAGGTACGGTTAAACATATAGTGAGAGAAATACAAGAGAGAAAATGAGTTTTCTCAAAGTTGTCTTTCTTCCCTTCAAGTACTAGCATACAAGGCGTGGCATAGTACCTATGTGGATACTGGTAGAGGCATCATATATGGGGTGGTAATTATTCGTCTGAGTTATTGGATTTTTACAAGTAATTACATACTTCTCATTATCATTCCGCTGCGTTAGAAAGTATTTAATGATTCATCTTATTTACTTTGTTGTTTTGTTTAATACTTGCAATTGATCCGGGCTCAAAGGGTATTCAAATCCCTTCCATGGTATCAGAGCGGTATTGCGTAGTATTATTCAAATCGACTTGAGTCTTGCCTCATAATCGGTTAAGAGAGATTCAATTGATATGATGAATATGATTTTTTGTAGATCTATTAGAAACATGTTTAGGGTAATTTCAATTTGCAAATTTTTATGGTGTAAATTATGAAATTGATTTTTTTTATACAAACCCTAGTTTTAAATTAGTGTATAATCACCCTAAAAACGTTTTCTAAAACCTTAAGATGCTTTTTCATTGTTTAATGATGAGCCCTAATATGATTAAGGCAAGATTCAAATGAATTAAGATGAAGGGAGACCAAAACCATTAAAAGGAATTGAAAATCGTGGCTTAGATGATTGGTGTAAAGGGTTGAATAAATCAGTTTAACGTGATAATGATTATCGAAATTATTTCAGTTAGATTTGGTATATTTTTTATGTTTTGTAGACCGGTTCCGATTAAATCAGGGCCTAATTGTTAGAGAACCGGCTTAACCTTTTATTAAAACGGTTTATTTAATGGTGAACCGATCTGTTTAACATTATATCACGGTTTTACATGTTTATGCTCGGTTTTCGACTGAAACAAGACGGTTACAATGTGTTTTTTCGGTTCCGAGTTTTTCATACCAAGATCGGTTAGGAACCGTTCATATGGTATTCGTAGATACTCGGTTTTATTAAAAACCTATTGATTTTGTTTGAAAATTGCTTGGTTTGGCTTTGGTTTTGTAATATTTCGTATTGAACAATTAAGTGATTTTGATTATGAATTGTTTTACAACTAGGTATCACTTTGGGCACTTATTTTATATCTCGGGTAAATAAAATAGTTTGTTTGGTTGAGATATCCAAGCGATGCTTTTTAAATATCAAGTCTTGTTTGTTTTGATGAATCGTTGATCTAATTACGATTATAAATTGTTTATAATTATAAACCTTTTTGGCAATTGTTTTTTGTATCCCGAATAAGATTTTTTTTTTGATTGAGATAATGTTGTCACGTCTTTATAATGTCAAGGTGTTGGGAATTTTGATGAATCGTTCATCTAAATTATAATTATGATTTGCTTATTAATTATGAATCGAATTGAGAAATAAATCTTCTCAATTTTTCGGGCCGGGAAATGTTCTTTTGGGCCGGGAAAATGAGATATATTCTCTAATAAATAGCAATTATGAATTATATCTTGATTATATATCAAAATATGGGGCTTTTAAACATTTTAAGACGAATTTATCATTGTGACATGAGATGTATGAATGATTATTGTTTGACCGATAGGTCCCCTTGTAAGTTGAACTAGTGCCATGGTGCCATGGTTAGGACTCATATTGCATTTTATCCCTCATAAATATTAAGCATTGCCTTTCCATTATTGACCACTGCAATATGTTTGCATCGTTGGTTAAAGTGACAACCAAAGCAGTGCTTTGCTAATTATGTGAATTGAGTAGATGAGTAACAGTTACCCATTCGGTGCAATTTGGGTCGCTTAATATAACATAGCTATCAAGTCGGACTTGGGCTTTGAGGCAAGGAGTTGGTGTCATATGATGACTAACCGACAAACCGAGAGTTACATGGAGATGTAATTGACATGGTGATGTATACCTTGTCATTTGTGGTGTGGACGATGAGCCAAAGCTCACTCAAATCACAAAGTGTTGGGGATCTTGGAATATTGTTCATGTATGAGGGTTGCATGTTCAATTTATCGTCTTAAATTGTTTAAGATCAATCATTAATTATCGTTTCATTATGCATATACATTTAGTTATACTTTCTCACTATTATCACATTCCGGTAAAGATGAATTTGAACTGTTCAAATTCATTGCTAGCTTGAGAATTGTTCTCAGTACAAGAGCAAAGACTTTTCCTTATGAAGGGAATATCATATAAACTAAAACCAATGCTGGCATACTGTTTGGACTCTATAGCTAAAGTCACGGAGATAATTATATGTACCGAGTATTTCAATTGTCTAAATTAAGGAAAATGTTCCTGTTAAGTGATCGAGAATACTAAGTTAAGATTGTCTGGTAAGTTCATATGTCATATGATGACATGATTATATTGATAATCTGGATTGATTAGATATCTCTTATGCTATATAAATTAGCAACTGAAACTGTTTCAGTTATACATCAAGTTAAAGTGAGTTCATTGTGAATGAAACATGTAACTTAACTATGTTTCTCGCTTAATAACATAAGATGTGGAAGACAATTGGATGTCTTATCAAGAAAGTCTGACATGAATGATCTTTGAGTTCATTAAGAAGATGACTTGAGATATCGACTTAGACAAGGTAAAGGTAAGGGAAAAGACAATTGTTGTGTCAGACCTAAACTCAAGACCAAGTCTAAAATGGGTACATAAATAATTATAGCTATTAACGTAATGATAGAATTGGAAGAGTAGCTCCTAGAAGTGTCTAGTAGATCTGAAAATGCAATTAAAGTAAGACTTCAGATGTGTATGTTATGAAGGTAAGAGTTAGTATTATTCTACTATTTTGGTATGAGATATCAAATGAATTTCTTACATTATGAATGTAACGGATTCAAAGAGGGTAGAATAATAACCAATGTGAAATATGTTTATTATGAAATCAATAAATGTTGTTATTTCATATGTAGAAATGGTTCACCTAACCTTGCCTTATGGTTCAAACTAGAACTGAATAAAGGTTATTCATGAACTTGTGACCATCAAGGTTGATAATTCTATTGAGACATGAATAGATTTTTCTAAAGAACAACTGTTATTCTTACACCTTGTAGGGAGATCGGGTACAGTGAGGTTAACCAAGTTCTTAGGCCTTACATTATGAGCGTTGAGCAACTTTATCCGTAACATAATAACAACTAGAGTTCAGTTTTTTATGATTCAGTTCTCACATATTCATACATTGTCCGTAAATCATTTAAGATGAGGCACATAAGGTATGTGACTCTTGTTTAAGATGATGAAGGGAATTAAGAGATCTCCTAGTGGTTTCAGTGGGAGTATGTCTGACTTTTGATCACACATATAAAGATATGTATGGATTCAATAAGTCATTTTGCCATGGGTGAATTTCAGATGGAAGTATAAGATCAACTTGAGAAGTTGATTTAGTACTGTTCAATCTGATGGAAACTGAGAGAATTTGAGCTAAATGCATGTGATAATCTTAGAGATAATGAAAGTGTTTCAAATTATTTTGAATCTTATGTGATATGGTTCATTCTATGATGAATCACACGGATCCTGTTGATACTTTAGAGGCTAATGTTGCACTATAATGTCTGCGTACATGATTAATAAAGAGTTCATCTAAGGTCGTTAGAAAAGATATCATATCTGATATGGATTGAAAGTGTTCCTAAACTGTCTTTTCTTATGGCTTAAGACTTTGAAAAGTTTAAGAAAATGTTTCTTGAAACATAGTCTTGACTCTGACATAAGCTTTTGTGGGATATCCTTAGGAAGGATATTAATTCTACAACCCATCCCAAGAACAAAAGAAATTTTGTTATGTGAAATTATGTTGTGTTTCTATTAAAGAGATATGATTTCTAAGAGAAACAGTGGGAGTATAGTGAACTATGAAATGTTCAAGAATAACATGAATCTTCTAAAAATGTTGAAGAAGATTAGGTTTCATCGATGAAATGTCATGGGTGTTACACTTGATTACCCTACATAAGTTTCAGTGATGGACTCCAACTCCAAAAATGATGGCCTAAAACCACATAACGTCTAAAAGAAACTTCATGAACCATATCAAAGTACATACGTTGTTCAAAATAGATCTTCAATGTGAAGATGATATGGAAGGATATATGGATATCCATGGGGTTGACACTTTTCCTACCCCATTCTCAGTTGGAGACAATAGTAGCGAAAAGACTGGTTATGGTTCTATACGGACATGTACAAGTGAGAGACTAAAGGAGTTATGTCCACTGTCCTATACGAATTAACCCGCATGAGTCTATGTAGTCGATATTGTAACACTCCGTATTTCTGAGTACTGTGTACTCGGTCGAGTAAGGGTCACTCGACCGAGTGGGTGGTGTACTCGGCCGAGTAAGGTGCATTCGGCCTACTAAAGTTAATGTGTCAGTTAGGCAGCCTTCCGCCTAGTTGGCACTCGGCCAAGTGAGTGCGCACTTGACCGAGTGAGTGTACTCGACCGAGTGCACCGGTCTGTTAGGTTTTATCGGACGGTTTGATTAAAGATAATTAAGAGGTTTTAAAACATATTTTCATCAGTTTAAGTTTCATAATCAAACCCTATGTATTCTAAACTTTCTCAAAACCTCTCATACATCCTTAATAATTATAAGCTAGATCGGATTTAGTTCTTGTCTTGTTGATTTCGTTGGTAAGTAATTCAATTATATGGTTATTGTTACCAATAATTATTATGCATTGAAACCCTAATTGAATTGGGGGAAAAATGAAGAAGGGTAAGTATTGATTATATGTTGATTGCATGTTTAGGGGGAGACTTCGTAGAAGAGGATTTCTAGTTGATTGATTGTGATTTGCTGCGGATTTGCGAATAAGGTAGGGTTTCCTTACTCAGTAATGTGTATGTTAATCATTGTGATAAGATGTATTATTGTGATATTGTTACTTGATTTATGATGATGATGGAGTTCGGGTTTGAAGTTTGGAATGCTTACTTGGTTACTATTTTAATGATCCGATGGGAGACGGATAACACCCCGAGTTCGCCTCTCGTAGCTCTCCCACTGCGAGTGGGATGTGCACATTAATGTTACGGGAAATCTCGCTGCGGTGAGAGGTGCTGTCGATGTCGAGTGTTGCGGTCTTGCATCAATAGGTGGTTTTGCAGGTCAGGGATGGTAACCTGATGCTGCTGAGGTGACCGCTGCGGTGGGCCTTCTGTTTCTGTTTCTCGATTGATTACTCTTACTGTCTTGTACATTGATCGGTTTCTATCGGTACTGACCCCGATACTATTTTGTAAAACTGCTGTGATCCATTGGGGGAATGGTGAGCAAGTGACCAGCATGTAACTCATTGAGCTCGCGTTGGGGAGTTGATGGGATCACCACTGTCGAGTCGTAGCTTCCGCAAGGATATCTAGAGTCTTAGACATTCACACTTAGTACTCTTTATTTCGTCTTTGGATTATTGTTGTTGAGACGATATGTCGTCTGGATTAGAATAATGTAATTTAAGTTAACTATTGTTTTAATATACTGCTCTATTATTGTCTATCTGATATGTACTAACTCGGGAAACAGAGATGGTTGCATCCTTATGTACTAAGGAGGCCTCGTAAGGCTTTTTGGTAGATGGGGGTGTTACAAAGTGGTATAAGAGCGACGCATTTTGAACCTAAACCAATGAACCAAATGAACTTAGGAGTATCTAATAAAATGAACCCGGGTAGGAGTCATAGGGAACTACCGCAAAGATTTGGGAGACGTCCCAAAATCACAACTTTGCCATTATAGCTCATAGTCGGTAACAACGGGGATATATCGGGGCTTATATGTGTACTTCATATGAATTGTCATGAGTAATTGTTGAGTATGATGTGAAGTGGAGATGGGTATGAGAATGGAAGTGGGATGATGGTATTATGTCACGTATGTATAACATGAAATATGTGTGAACGAATATGATTATAGACATGAAAGATGTGTTTATTATTGACAAGCATAATATATATGAATTGTGTATGGATATGTGAAGCATATATGAGCTTTAACATGCACGTATAAATATGATTAGTTGAATAAAGGTCATTATAAGCATGAGAATGTGATTTCCATTGTTGAGCATGTTAGTGTATGAATATTTACGGACAAGTGCTGTATGGGGGCCGTTTTTTTGCTTGACTCGAGCAAGTAGGGCATGGGACTTGACCGAGAAGGGGTTACTCTACCAAGTACCCTTGACACTCGACCGAGTGTTGGGGTCTGATGTAATTTTGGAAAAGCTGTATTTTGTGACTCGACCGAGCGTATGGTGACACTCGGCCGAGTGTTCCGAACTCGACTGAGTGCCATTATAGACTCGACCGAGTAAAATTTCCTGTATATTATGGGTTAATGCTGTTTTTGGTCACTCGACCGAGTGTGTATCGACACTCGACCGACCGAGTGTGTGAGACTCGACCGAGTGCTGTCCTGGACTCAATCAAGTGAAAATCTATGTATGTTTTGGTTGGATTTTGTGTTGGGTGTACTCGACCGAGTACGTATACTCGATCGAGTGTCCTTAACTCGGCCGAGTGGCTTGATGCACTTGACAGGGTTGTCGCGTACCCTAATCAAAGATAAATAACACAGACTAGGCTAACAACAAATTAATGTAATTTGGGAAGTAAGGGGTCGATCTCGGGGAGACGGGAGATACTTGTGAATAGTTATGGTTAGAACTCTACCTTGTACGATTGGCAAATGTTGTCACTAATTAATAAATGCTATGATAACAATACAATAAAGAAAATTATCTAGGGATCAAGGTTCACATGCTAATGAATTTAAAAGCAAAGTTGATTACGGGTTTAGAAAAATCATAGTTGTCCAAGTCTTGTAGCGGTATATTCCTCTCGGATTCGTACCGACTTTTTAATGGGTCCTAACGTCCTCTCAGCCTGGTTAGGTCATTAAACTATTCTTGCCAGTCCTTTAATTTTCATCTCGACTCTCGCCCTTGAGACGGAAATTGACAAGTATAAACAATTGATTATGGCCATTAAAAAAAGTCTATCATGAGAATCAAACAAGAAATAGAGACAACTAAAACAATCCTACCCGGAATCAATTTATACTTATAGATTATTAGACATGTTAATCCTTCCCCTAGAACAAAGATTACTTATGCATGATTAAAAATGAAAGGGAAACTAAGATTATAAAACTAAGAATGGTAAACATGATAAAGGAAATGTAAAAACAAGAATAAGGATTACCAGAAAGGATGAGCAAAGATTGAAATGGAATAGGAACTTGAATAGGAAAATGCAAACCCGGAAACTAGAATTCCAATTACAAGTAGAACAACTACAATTGAAGAAAACTTAGAACTAGACTAAACTAGAGAAAACTAAAACTAAACTAAAACTAAGAAATATGAGAGAAAGAATAAAACTAAACTAAAGAGAGAAGTATTTGTTTTGTACATGTAGTTGTTTTTGTTAGGCTATTTATAGGGTTGAGAGGCTGCTCAAATGTGTCCGGATTCATGCCCATTAAACAAGCCATTAAGCCTTGCATTAAAGAGAGGTATATGAAGAGAAGATGCGTAGAATACAATAAACCCGATCGGATTTGTGGATCCCCGATCGGGGATGTTATCTGTTCAGAATTTTGACTTTCGTTTGATCTTCCCTTGGTACGTGACTTTATCTACCTTGACTCCCTTGACTTTAGATTCGAATGGGGACGTAACTAACACCTCTTGGGCCTCATTTCCTCCCCTATTTGAGCTTGATCATGTCCACAAGGGTTAAGGGTCGGAGCATGAGGTTTGAGATGACTTTCGTCGACGAATAGCAAAACCGTCGCAACTTGTGCATATGAGCTCGGAATGACTTGAAACTTGTTCCCTTTGACTCGGAACCTCTAGATCTTTATAACATGCCATCTTAATCTCACGTAATCGTCCTTCTTAGCTTCTCTTTGCTCATATTTCCTTCAAATGACGGGATTTGAAGTAGAAACGACTCAATTCCTACAAATGACATTAAAGCACGAGAAATACTGCAAAGGAGAGATTAGCTCATAAAACCACTTCTTAAAGTGGATAAACCATATCAAATCGAGCTAAAATGAGGGGATAAAATCATACAAATATTCACTTATCAGCACTTGACCGAGTGTGTTTGTGATAAAACCGTATTCCGTTTTTAGCCGTAGGCTTGTGCTTACGTTTGCGTTCTTATTGAAGTTACCATGCCTCGAACAAGAGCTAGTGCGTCAGCTGCAACCCCGGAATTCAGTGCCGAGGAGGTAGCAGGTTGATCGACCAGAATGCAGCGCTTACCGAGGCCCTTACGCATGTGGGGAAGGAACGAGCGGTGGTGGTTGATGCTAGTACCATAAGCACAACAATTGCCCGTCAGTGACCCACTACATACACGGGTACTGGTGTAAGTTTCTTTAACTCGATATTAGACATTTATAATATAATTTCATTAATAGTTTACTCTTAAACTATGTAGATCTTATGCATGCATAACTAAACAATACAAAAATAAGAAGAAACTATTTCCTCACATTCACTAGGACGATTTTGGGCACAAGATAGGACTTCTTCCTACTCATGTTCTTGAGCTAATAGGTGAGGGATGAACTCCAAGTTTCTAATGTAGAAACACTCCTCTTGATTGCACCCAAGACAAACCCTTAATACTAATAATATTGTTCACTAGATAATATTATTAGAGACCTTAAATTAAAAATCTAATGCTAATAATATTACTACAATAGTAATATATATGAAGCTCTAAGAATTTAGAAAAAGAATTTCATAAACCGTTTTATGAGAAACCTTGTAGTGAGAATTAGAGAGATAAGGAGATATCATAAGAATGTCTACTAGGAAAATGAGAACTTCTTGTTCTCTTGTAGGAAGGAGATATCATAAGAATGTCTACTAGGAAAATGAGAACTTCTTATTCTCTTGTATGGTGGGGTGTGCCGGTCATGTGGCCCCTTAGGAGTGCTAAGCATGCTTCTACTTTTGGTCTTACCAAAACACTAGCTTAGGTCCACCCTTTGTAATTATAATCAACTAATTATTCTTATCTCATATTGTTTCATAAACAATAATCAATTTTAGTAATATAATATTTTAATTACAAAATTTGTGTCTTATTTAATATCAATATAATAAGACATAAAATTCTCACTCACAAATAAAATTTGTTCAATTTAAGGATTTAATTAATTAACTTTTCAATTAAGGGAATGGTCCTATAGGTGTGACCTTAAGGGACAAACTGATCACCACCGTCATACGACAGTAACGTTAAACTCTAGAAAGCCAATCGATACCGATTAATGTTGACCAGTTGACTATAATATCTATAATCCCTTTGTATCCTTATTATTGAGATTTAATTAAGTCATCGCACTATTCTTGAGGACACTTACTCCAACAATCTCCCACTTGTCCGAGACAAGTGTGCGTCACCAATTGTCTTGTCCTATTACAATCTCCCACTCAATGCAAGGTGTATTGCAGGCCGTACTTGCAATTGATCATATCAAGAGTAGTTTCCTCGATCTGGAGAGTAACTGTCTGACCAGAATTCTCTACTTTAGATACCTTCTGAGCATGGCCACACATTTTCAGCTTACTCCTCCTCGAGTGGCATTGAGATTTTAAAACAACCATGACAAGGGGTGGACAATTCCTATCGCACTATTCCCTCCGAATAGCCACAACTCATCATGACCCAAAAGATGCCCATTTGACCCCAGTTACGAAGGTCGTAGAGCATAAATAAAAATCACTCTGAAACTGTGCCACCTTAGGCGAACAATCTTTAGTCAAAGAATTGACTAAAAAAGAATACTGTAGTAGCTTTTGCCACGACCAGGCTACAAGAGTTACCAGAACTCTATAAGCGGTCACTTCTCGACAGAGTGTCCCATACAGTCTGCCTATGTGATCGATTGGTCATCCCTATGACCCTATGACACTTGAACTTGCCATCAATTGCACCACAATCTAGTCACTTCGAGATGTCACCTCATATAAGTGACTATGAGCCAATACTATGTAAATCCAGTTCACTTTAATGGGGTCCAACATTGTCTATACAACCCATTTGGATAATAACAAAGTCACAAATAAAATAGTTTAAAAGATATAACTCAAACGATAAAAGTGATTATCATATATGATCAATAAAAACATATTTTTATTTCATATCTTATAATCTAATACAAATTTGGCATGCGTTTAAGACCCAAGGATATAACATGTTGGTCATGCTTAGCTTGCGATAACGGCTTGGTTAAGGGATCAGAAATGTTATCATTTGTCCCAACCTTACATATCGCAATTTTCTTCCTTTCTATGTAATCTCTTATGACATAAAATATTCTAAGTACATGTCTAGACTTGTTACTAGACTTGGGCTCTTTAGCTTGAAAGATAGCCCCACTGTTATCACAAAAGACCGTGATAGGATCCTTGGGAGAAGGAACTACCCTTAGCTTCTCTAAAAACTGCCTTATCCAAACAGCTTCCTTGGCAGCCTCAGATGCTGCAATGTACTCAGCCTCTATTGTAGAATCCGCAATAACTGACTCTTTGAAGCTCTTCCAGCTAACCACACCTACATTGATCATAAAAATAAAGCCACCTTGAGATTTCATATCATCCCTATCGGTTTGGAAACTTGAATCAGTGTAACCCTTAACACATAATTCAGAATCTCCTCCAAACACTAAGAATGAATCCTTAGTCCTTCTCAAGTACTTAAGGACATTCTTTACGGCTATCCAGTGACTCTCACCTGGATTGGCTTGATATATACTTGTCATGCTTAAAGCATACGAGACATCTGGACTTGTGCATATCATGGCATACATGATCGATCCTACGGCAGAAGCATAGGGGATCAATTTCATGCGTTCAACCTCTTCAGGTTCGGTGGGTGATTGAGACTTGCTCAAAATATTCCCACTACCCATAGGAAAAAGGCCACTCTTGGATTTATCCATGTTGAATCGTCAAAGAATCTTATCCAGATAAGATTCATGACTTAAAGCCAATATCCTTTTGGATCTATCTCTATAGATCCGGATACCTAATATGCGTTGTGCTTCTCCTAAATCTTTCATTTGGAAATGATTTCCCAACCACCCTTTGACAGAGGTAAGCATTGGTAAATAATTCCCAATGAGAAGTATGTCATCTACATACAATATAAGGAAGACAACATTGCTCCCACTAAATCTCATGTATAAACATAGTTCTTCGACACTTCGAGTGAAACCATTTTCTTTTATAACATGATCAAAACGATGGTTCCAATTTCTCGATGCTTGCTTAAGACCATAAATGGATCTCTTAAGCTTGCATACTTTGTTGGAATCTTTTAGATCTACAAAACCCTCGGGTTGAATCATATACACTTCTTCCTCTAAATGCCCATATAGGAAGGTGGTTTTGACATCCATTTGCCATATTTAATAGTCATGAAATGCGGCAATCACTAACATTATCTGAATAGATCTTGGCATGGCTACAGGGGCAAAAGTTTTGTCATAGTGAAGACCATGAATTTGGGTGAAACCTTTTGCAACTAGCCTTGCCTTGTAGACATCATCATGTCCTTATATGCCATTCTTTACTTTAAAGATCCATTTGCATTGAAGAGGTCTCACATCTTTAGGCAAATTAACCAAGTCCCAAACTTGATTTTCATACATATAATTCATTTCGGATTTCATAGCTTCAAGCCATAAAGTGGAATCCGGACTAGAGATGACAGCTTTGTAGGTCGTGGGTTCGTCACTTTCTAAAAGTTAGAAGTCAAAATTGTTATTTTCTTCGATAATACCTACGTATCTATCGGGTTGGTGACTAACCCTTCCGGACCTCCTAGGTACAGATGGAATATCAACAAAATTGGACGACGAAGGAACATCTTCTTGCGTCTCCTCTTCGGTTTGTGGCTCTTGAACTTCGTCAAGTTCAAATTTTCTCCCACTCTGTCTTTTAGAAATATGTTCCCTTTCTAAGAAGACATCCTCACTAGACACAAACACTTTGTATTCTTGAGGTTTGTATGTAGAAGTAGTATCCACGTGAGTTGTCTGTATAACCTACGAAAATGCACTTTTCGGATCTTGGGGCTAGCTTGTTGTCGGTCTTTACCTTAACAAAAGCATTGCATCTCCAAATCTTCATATATGACAAATTAGGGACTTTCCCTTTCCACATCTCATATGGAGTCTTTTCGGTTGCTTTGGTCGGGAATTTATTCAATGATATTATGGCGGTTTGGATAGCAAATCCATAAAATGAGTCTGGCAACTCTGTTTGACTCATCATTGATCGAACCATATCAAGTAGGGTTTGATTTCTCCTTTCGGCCACTCCATTAAGTTGGGGTGCTCCAGGTGGAGTTAGTTGTTATACAATGCCACAATTCTTCAAGTGTGAATCAAATTCATTACTAAGATATTCACCACCACAATCGGATCGCAATGCTTTGATCTTCTTGTTCAATTGGTTTTCTACCTCATTTTGAAATTCCTTGAATTTCTCAAAAGCATCACTTTTATATTTGATTAAGAAAATATACCTATATCTACTTAAATCATCAGTGAATGTAATGAAGTAGTCATAATTACCCTTAGCTGAAATAGTCATTGGTCCGCACACATCGGTATGTATAAGGCCCAATAGTTCACTTGCTCGTGTCCCTTTACCACTAAAAGGATTACGAGTCATTTTCCCTAGGAGACAAGATTCGCATGTTCCAAAAGATTGAAAATTAAACGGTTTAATTATACTAGTCGATACTAGTCTTTTGATGCGATTCTCATTTATGTGACCTAATCGACAATGCCAAATGTATGACTCATTTGGATCACTTGACTTGAGTCTTTTTAATTGAATGTTATAGATATCTCTGGTTGAGTTAGATATCTCAAGAACATAAATACCATTAATAGAATTACCTTGGCCTATGACCAAGTCATTCCTTAAAATCATACAACAATTGTTTTTGATTGCAAAAGTAAAACCTTCCACGCCCAACATGGCTACAAATATTATGTTTTTAGACAAAGAAGGAACAAAATAACAATTATTCAAGTACAATTCAAAACCATTTGCTAAAACAAGTACGTAGGTCCCCTTAGAAGTGTCGGCTACCCTAGCTCCATTTCCAATTCGTAGATCCACATCACCCTTGCCTAGCATCTCCACGTTTCTTAGCCCCTGTAAATGATTACAAAGGTGAGAACCACAACCGGTATCCAATAACCATGTTGAGGTGGAGGTATAATTTATATCAATAACAAAAATTTCGGAGAGAATATTACCAAGTGGAATTACTAGTCTATCTCTAATATGCTCCAAGTACATGGGAAAAATTTTCATCCAATGGCCCATGACATGACAATAATGGCATTCATTATTGACTTGCGCACCCTTGGTAGTCTTAATACCTTTTCCGTTTTTCTTACACCTTTTACCCTTCTTCCCCTTATATTTGAACCATTTCCTTTTAGGTGCAAGACTTTTCTTGCTTTTAATCCCACTAGCCTCTTGATCTTTCCTTGATTCCAAAGACAAGGATTGCATCTCTTTGGTGAGATTGTCTTCCCAAGACTCTTTCACCAAAAGATTTGGCAAGGGGGGTGTGGAAGAGGTAACAAAGTTGAGATTCCCGTAAGAACCAATTCCAAAATGAAGTTCTCTAGTTGTATCAAGATTATTTAGAGCGCAAATTTCATCAAATGATTTGTGATATGAATCAATGGTGATAGGTGCGGTAGATTGAGATGTATCCATTGCGGTAAAATAAAACTACAAAACGGAGATGGAGGAAATAATTAACAATTATCATTTTAAACTTGCAAACATTTTAAACAAGTTAAGCATTTATATAGTGACCTCTACAAAACTATCATAAATGATTCCGAGATCCAAATTCATATCAACTTGGTCACGGTGAGTCGATTCATCCCTTATTAACATAATTTGGTGGATTAACTCTTTAATCGATTCTACATTAGAACTGTCGGTCGATAATATTACTTTAATATTGATCTTAAGCCCGGAACACATGCGGCTACGGTCGCGAATATTTCCGTTGAGCTCAATCCAAATTTCGAAATAATAACCTTTATAACCCCACTTACCCAACGTAACAAATTTAGCACCCCGGTGAGCCGAGCCTACTTCCTTGCGAAATTGGGATTCATGGGTTCTACTATTTGGTAAGGCTTGATCTCAATTATTTATTATGAGAGGTCATGTCAATTTATTATCTATCTCGTTTAAGTGAACTAAATCGATGAATTAACGATAATTTTAATTGACACGGTCGAATACTCGATAAAATATGCATGTCATGTTATGGCGATTTGGCAATGCATGCAATCATATTAAATAAAATGCAAGCATAAAGATAAAATTCCTAGTATGGCCTTTCCTAGAATAGAAAATCATATAATCTATTACAAATTTGGAAATCAACTCCTTTGGTCCCTTGAACTTCATAAGCACGCCTCCCAAGGTCACCGTCTCTCTCGAAAGTCCATTCCGAATGGCACCGTCTTTGGGAAACTCCGATATTACAAATAATTGCAAGTTATATAATACAATTACAATAATTTCCTATTATACATTTGTAAAATAAAATAATACAATAAAAATGATACGAGATCACATTAAATTACAACCGAATCAATATTACCTTATATTTCGGGAAATATCAATTAAAACTAAGGTCATACAAGGATTAAATTACATAATTCCAAATTACATAAATAAGTTATGACGTTCATAAAAGAAAATATGACATTCATAAATTAAATATGCAGCATTATAATATGTATTAAAAATGCTCATTTTTAAATGCCAAATCGCCCTATTTAACGGTTTACATCATATATTAACCCGGTTTTACGGAAATGCGCGATAATAACTCATTAAAATCACCAAACAATACTTAAATCTTATTTAAGTCCAAGTTAATTATCCCAACTGATTTAGGACTCAAAAATTAGTCATCACTCAATTTTTGACAATAATTTAACTTGTTGTTTTATAATTGCTCAAAATTAGACTTTAAAATCATATTTTAATCAAATAAATCCAAATTTAATTATAATAAATTCAAAATTTTAATTTTAGATTTTGGTACATTCACAAACATTTCCATGACATTCATAATGTCAAAAATCAAGGTTAAAAATTTCGAATCGATTTTTGAGAAAAACGGTTGCGCTTTATCGTTTTTATCAAATAAAATACATAAAGCATATGAAAATTAATCAAATCAAATTTTCAACTTAGATCTGAAATGTGGGACATTTATGCAATCATGAATAATTTTCTCATGACATGAAATTTATTTTAGCTATATTTGCTAAATAAGTCACTATTTATGCCATTTTTACATTAAAAATTCATAAATCATGCTAGACAAATCACATCAGTCTCAAATTTTTCAGTCTAACATGAAAACATGTATGTGACAACATACTAAAATTCATGGTCAGATTCAAAGAGGAACTATTTTTAACCATTTGACCTTTATTTATATCATTTTATCATATAAGAATCATAAATCATGAGAAATAAGTCCATTTCACACAAAATTTTGCATACAGTAAGGAAAATGCATGTGTGATATTGTGTAAACATTTCAAGATCAGAAGATAAGTCTAACTATATTTAGCATTTTAAACATCATTTTACTCATTAAAATGTAATAAAAACTTTAAAAATCATATTTGAGCAATACAAATTTCCATAAATCATCAAAATGACATAAAATCATATTAGGACCAAAATATATTGACATGAAAATAACTTTGTGATTCTATCTTATAAAACACAAATTACTAGTTTTCTTTAAGTTACATTAACTCGAAAAAACTATAAATCGATTATGCATGCAACACCGAAGCTCTTGATGAAAGTCCATAGACCTTAATTAGACTCCTCTAATTAGTTACTAAATTACTTGTTAATTTAGTTTTTAATGATCTATGTAACATGCATGCAAATATAAAGACATTTATATAAAAGAAGAAATTTCCTCACATTGAAATGAAAATGTTATGGGCACAACAAGAACTCCTTCATGTTTTTCTTGAGCTATAATATAGATGATCCTCCAAAAACCTTCAAACTAGAAGATCTCCTTTAAATTGCACCCAAGATTAACCCAAATAAACTTAACTTATTACTAACTAGATAATAAGAAAAATTACACTAATATTAGAATATATTACTACTATAGTAATACTTAGTGAATATTAGTGTATGAGAGTTTTAGAAAGATGAGAGGATTTTAGTGAGATAAAGCAAATAAGCAAGAATGAACAACACAAAATGAACAACCATATTGCCCTTTTATAGGCAATATGGCCGGTCCATATAGGCCTTACAAGGCACTTATTTTGCTTATTTTAATTCACATGTAAAGTGGTGGAGTGTAGTGTTGAGTGAAATGATTTTAGGTATACTATTCATGTCATAATCTCATGTGAATTGTGAGCATGAACAAAAGCAACCATCATCACCTACACTACTAATATGACCGGCCACATGTGGCCTTATATGGTCCATTTTGATTTTTGATATTTGTCCCACTAATTCTTATTAATCATATGCTTAATTATCTTATATAATTAAGTGTTAATTTGATCATATAACAATTATATGACACAAATAAATAAATAATATGTACTTAACATTTTAAGTGATATTTTACCATTATATCAATATATAAGGGGTGCCACAATGCTTAGTTAATTTATTTTACAACTCCTTGTAAATATAATTAACTAATTAGCTCTACCTCAAAATATATGTAAAACCTCAACTAATTTAGTAAACTAACGATTAATTACTAAACTAGATCTTATTTAAACATATTAAAATAAGATATAAATTTATTAGTCAATTATCGCATAATTGAAAAATAAGCTTAATTGAATTCGAGTTCCCAACTCAATTTCTAACTATTAACTCTCGTATATATATCAAATATATGTAATGGACTAATCAACTGTATCATATACAAATAATTAGTTATTATTTGGGTTCCATCCTATAGGTGTGACCGAAAGGGATCAATTGATCACCGCCGTCATACGACAATAACGTCAAACTCTAGTCAGCCAACCGTTATTGATTTTCGTTAATCAATTGACTAATCATACATATATAGTCAATAAATATCCCAATTATATTCCTTGATGAGATTTATTATGTGGCGCACTATTGTAGAGGACACCTACTCCAACAATCTCCCACTTGTCTGACACAAGTGTGCGTCACCAGTTCTCTCGTCTCTTTATCACATCTCCCACTCAACGCAAGGTGTCTTTCAGGTCGCACTTGCGATTGATTATATCTAGAGTGGTTTTCTCAATAGGGAGAGTAACTGTCTGACCGAAAAATCTACCATAGATCTCTTTCCGAGCGTGGCCACGCATTTACAGTAACTAATCCTCGAGTGGCTTAAAGATGTTTGTACCCAACGTGGGTGGACAATTCCTATTGATTCATCTACTCTGTATGATGCAGATCACCATGACCCAGAAGATGTCCATCGGCCTTTTTTTACGGCACGACCTAGAACATCAACCAAAACCAATCGAAAACTGCATCGACTCAGATAGAAGGTCGCCAGTCAAAAGAATCGACTCATTAGAATAAGATAGAAGACCCTGCCACGACCAGACATCAATTATTTGACTTAAGGGTCTCTACAAAGGTCACTGTCCGACAGAGTGTCATACAATCTGTCTATGTAATCGACCAGTCATCTCTATGACCCCATGGTGCTGAACCAACCATCGATCGACTTACAATCTAGTCAATTCAAGACGTCACCTCATTGAGTGACTAGGGACAAAATACTAAGTTCGTCCTATTCACTTGAATAGGGTCCAACATTGTCTTACAATCTATTCGGATAAACAAAGTATTAAATTTAGTCAAACTAAATAAAAAAAGTTTATAATAAAACTCGAACAATGAATGGAATTATCATATATGAAATAATTAAAACAACATTCAATTATTACATATTACATAATCTAAAGGAATTCTGGTACTCGTCTCAATCCCATTATGACAACATGACCATCATGCTTAGCCTTTGATAAAGGCTTGGTTAAAGGATCAGCAATGTTGTCATCTGTACCAACCTTACAAATGTCAATTTCCATTCTGTCCACGTAATCTCTAATTACATGATATTTCCTAAGTACACGTGACACCCTCAAATTTGCGGAAAATTAAAACAAATAATTTAAATAAATAAAAGATGAGAATACGTTTCTAATAGGTTCACTTTATTGAAAATCGGTAAATTTTAAAACCGGAACCTACTATTAAATATATTCATCATAACAAAGGTGTCATAAATAAAAAGGTTCATAACAAAAAGGAAATAATATTATACATAAGGAATATCCAAAACGGGAGACATATCTCCCGTATAAATACGGAAATAAAAGAGTGTATAAAAATATACAATCCTAAAGAACCGAATATTGGTCCAAGGTAAATACTTCGCTCGCTAGCTCGTCAATGTACCCAAGTATGCATCACAAACCTGCCAACCGCATTAGATATAAACACGGAAGCCACAGTCAGTGGGGAGTAACTCCGAGTTCTCCCAGCCACGAAATGTCGAGTTTAATAAAACATGAATACATAAAAGAGATGTATATGGAAAATACAAAACCTTAACATATACGATATGCTTTTCATGTTATGAAACAATTAACTAACATATAACCTATCATATGAAAGCTATCATGTGAATCTGTTTAACACCTA
>JAIUZE010012290.1:0-21527 GCA_022085475.1 Heliosperma pusillum | reverse complement strand
ATGTACTCCATTTCCGTTGTTAAATCCGCAATGATAAACTGCCTGGAACACTTCCAACGGATACATGACATTTATATTTGAAAATGTCACTCCTACTTGGAAACTTTCCAATAGTATTTTCTGTTTGGAACTCTTCCAACAGATAAATCTTCTATGAAACACAGCCAGTTCGTGATTTCAAATCACTTTGATCAGTTTGAAAACTGAAGTCTGTGTAACCCTTACACGCAACTCATTTTAAACTCCAAACACATGGAACATATCTTTTAGTCCTTCGCAAGTACTAAGGATGTTCTTTTTGGCTCTCAAGTGACTCCACTTGGATTAATTGCAAACTGATTGTCATACTCAAAGAATGCGAAAATGTCGGATGGGCGAAATCAACTAGGACGTAGATAATGGAACAAGCCCAGCCGCGGAAAAGAAAAAGGAGGAATCAATTAGATCGTGTTCAACTTAACATTGAACTAGTCAAAGATCTTATCAATATAAGAAATTTGACTCAATGCTAATATCCTTTTAGATTTATCTCCATAAATCCAGATATCTAAAAGATGTATTCTACTTCTCCAAAATCTTTCATCATCTAAAATGATCAATATGTCTCCACATATAAGACTGGTGAAAACCATATTACTCCCACTAAACTTCATGTATAAACATAATTCTTCGAGATATCGAGAAATATTTTATGACATGATTGACACACTAATTCCAACTCTTTAGTGCTTACTTAAGACATCCTCTTAAGCTTGCAAATTAACTTAGGATAGTTAGGATCTACGACCCACAGGTGAATATAAAATATATTACCTCTTCTAGAATCGTATTCAAGAAGGTGGTTCTTGAGGTCCAATTGACATCATACTATTATGATATGCTTTAATCGCTAAGTATATTCGAATGGATCAAAGAATTAAGGTTGGTGCAAAACTCTTTGCCTACCAATTTATCTTTGAAAAAATTTTAATGTTCATCCATGCAAATTTCGATCTTAAAAATCAATTTACATTGAAGAGGTCGTACTTCTTCAAGTAAAATTTACCAGGTCACATACCTGACCATTATGCATGGAGTCCATCATTACAAATCGCATGACTCTAAGCCATAAGCAAGAAGTTTTGGGATTATAAACGTCTTTTATAAGTCGCTATTAGAATTCCAATCACTCTTAAGGAGTGATAAAAATTTTGCACCTGGCTCTTAGGGTTTCGAAAACTACTACGAACAAGCACTTAGGAAACTTTTTTTCCGAACCATATTCTCGTTTGTGGCTCTTTTGAAAACATTTTTCTCCCACTCCTCTGTCTTATCAAGAAACAATCGTATTTTTATTGAAAGACAGTATCACGAGTCACAAACGCTTTGTTCTCGTGTTCAATGTGGGATTATTGAGCATTTGTTTCATTCAAATAACTTATAAATTAGGTACGCTACCTACCCATATCGTATATGGAATGAAATCAGACTGTTTTAAATGTGTTTTAATCTGGTGGGAAAAGAAATAGCAGACAAAAATATTAAGATCCCAAGGTTAGTCAAATGGCTCATTTTGACTTGATAAAGACAAAACCATATCGTATAAGGTTCTGTTTCTCTATTCAACAACACTACCTTATCTAATAATGTGTTTTAGAGAAGTTAACTTGTGAAATCATTTCACAATACTTTTGGTGAAAATCAAAGTCAATACTTAGATATTTACAGTTACGAATTAATCGTAAGTCCTTGTCTAATACTCTTGGTGATTAACTACTTCACATTGAAGTTCTTTGAACTTTTCAAAGATTTCTCATAGCACCTCATTAAGTAGAATCAAATATAATATCTACTTAAATCGTTGGTAAATAAAGTGAAATAGTCATAACCATCTCTGGTTGTGTTTGTTATTGGCCCACGCATATTCTTATGTAATAGGGCCAATAACTCACTAGTTCGATTTCCTTTTAAATAAAAGGGCACGAATCATCTTGCCTTGAATACAAGATTCGCACGCACCATAAGATTCAAAATCAGATGGTTTAGGGATAGTTGTCAATACTAGCCTCTTAATGTGCTAAACAATCCAGAATTAAGATTAGATTAGGGTCACCAATTTTGAGCCTTTTTCAATCTATATGACAAGTAATTTCTAATTTAGGTCAAGAATATAGTTACCTTTGATTGGTATGGGATATCCATTGACCAAGTATAGGCATAAATAGAAACAACGTTTGTTCCATTCACAAAAAGTGAAACACTTGTGTCGTACACTAAAGTGGATACTATATTCTTTATTTAGAGGTCATGTACATAATAACGTTTATTAAAGTATACCTCTAAATCCAAAACTAGATTGATCACATTATAACTTTTATATGTTTCTATAGAAATAAAACTACAATAGTTATATTTACCTTGTAGGTCGACATTTAATTATGGTTAGTCGTCGCACGAATCATTATTATATGCATTGAATACATTGATGAAACCATAATGGGTATCTAATACCCAAAAATTGCATTTAGCAAAATAAATGTCGATCATATAGATATTATGGGTGAAAATAGTACACCCAATTTCTAACTCTTTAGAAAACTTTGGGTAGATTCTTTTCTTGTGTCCTACACTGTAAAATAGAATCGTCAAACGTTGGGTTCGACACCTTGCTTGGGTTTTGACTTTACTATTCAAAATAGTCTTGCCTTTTTCCCTTGCCTTGTGTCAAAGTCGAGCCAACCTACTCTTGAACCTTGTCTTAACAATTAAGAATATAAACATCATTCTTAGTGCTCCCACTCACTTTCATGAATTTCTACTTAGACAAGTATATTGGAATTATTGTGAAGACTATTCTTCATTTCATTCATGGTTTTACCTTCAAAAGGATAAACCTTTCATGAAGTGACTACGGTATTTGGTTGTTCACGATTTCAAATAAATCGATTAACCTAGTCATCCCAACTGATTTGGCCTCTTTTGAGGTAAGCCTCGATAAGGAGCATTATGACGACATACCAAAATACAAATATTTTCTTTGGAGCAAAAATGATGTACCATTGTTATAAGAAGGCGTCACAAAATATTCAAAAACGCTTTTGACTAAGTGTGACTTATTCATTTACTCTTCATAAGAGACATTTGCAATGGTGAATATGAGGATCAAAAGATAAAATTCATTTTGTCTTTAGCTACGGTGGTTTAAACGGAGATCGCAATCACTATACTACCGTATAAAATAATGGAAACTCTTTCCACGATTGAACGGATTTACAAGTTCATAGAAGGATAAAATATTTGTCATTTGCGCGTAATAAATATCAACGGAAAATAAACATTCATTGCTTAAATATAATTTACTTGTAAAACAATTTTAACAAGTCACTCATATAATGACCCCTCACGAAATTATATAAGTGATTCCAAGACCCATATTGAGACAAAAATAGTCATCGCATGCTACCTTTATCTAAAAATGGTAAGTCAATACTTGACTAATTCTACATTTAGAACTCTTGGTTGACGGATTTCAACTAAATCCATCTCCTAGTCCCAAGATAACGCTTATCTCGTTGAGTCCAATCCAATTTTGGCTTGTGATCGCATCACCCTACTTACCCGAGGTAAAAAGGGACCACGAGCGTGGTAGCCCTAATGAACACGGGGTTCATAGGTGCTTCAATTGGTAAGGCTAAATCTCAATTTTTTTAAGTTATGTGAGAGGTCTTGTCAATTTTGTTATTAATTCCCTATAAGCGAACTAAGTCGGTGAATTTTGGATAACTTTGAATTGACAATCGAGAAATAAAAATGCATGTTGGCGATTTTGGCATGAGCGGAAAAAATAAAGCAAGCAAATAATAAATCATAGTATGGCCACCTAGCTAATCTAATTAACTAGTAGATTACAAAATCGGAAACCAACTCCTTGGCCCTTTGCCTCTTCATGGCACCGTCTTTTGGAACACCGACTTCGGGAATCTCCGTCTTTATAATAATTAATTACAAAAAGATACAAATAAAAATTCCTATTATACATTCGATCTTAAAAATGAAATTAAATTATTACAAACGGCGATACGATATCGCAAATAAAATTACAACCGAATCGGTATTCCCTTACATTACGGGTAATACCGATTAAAATAATCTAGGCCATACTAGGTACAACTTGCATTAAAAAATTAAATAAATGACATTCATTCATTCAAAAATAACAACATAAATAAAATGCTGTAAAAATCATGCCAAAATCGCCCTTAACACTTATCATGCTCATTCTAGCTCGTTTTTATGGATTTTATCGATTTTTAACCATTAAAAATCAATAATCAACTCTTAAATCGTATTTAAGTTCAAACTAATTATCTAAACTGATTTAGAACTCAAAATTAGTCCCCACTAACTTTGTTTGTATTTAATTAGTTCGAATTGATCGTATTTGCTAAATATAGATGTTTAATCATAACATTTATGAAATAAACCCAAAATGAAATATAAAACTCATAAAATTTTGAAACCAAAAATTTTGTACATTCTGAAACATTTCCAGGAACTCTAAAAATCAGAAATATTTGCCCAAAAATTTTGAATAAATTTTATGAACAAATAACATAGTATTCAACGGTTTTATCAAATAAAAACCATTAAATATAGTAAAATAGTGAAAAAAATTATAAAATTTCAGTAAGATGATATAAATCAGATTATAAAATGTACCAAAAATTTTCAAGACCAGAAAAGGACGTTTCAATTTTATGATCATAATAATCTCACTTTATTGACTTTTATCTTATAAAAATCAATCATCATGCAAAAACTTAATTAAAAGTCACGAAATTTTACATACAGTATGTACAAAATCATATTAAAATTTCATGGCCAAAATCAACATGCAACTATTTTTAGTTAACTTTTAACATAAAACATGCATATTAACATGATTTAAAGGCCATAAATCAAACTAAATAGCAAATTAATCCATAAAATCACCAAATTTGACCACAACCATTTTGAGGTCAGTAGGTATGCATGCAAATCAAAAATTTTGTGCAAACCAATTTTTAACACAAATTTTCAATTTTACCCAAGTTATCGTATAACTCGATTTTAATGCTTAAAATTGACATGCATGTAACAATTGAGCTCTGATACCACATGAAAGTCCTAGACCTTTAATTATACTCCTCTAATTAGTTCATTAAATTACATTAAGTTAATGATTTAGGATCTAGTTATCATGCATGCAAATATAAAAGCATAAAAGAAAAGATAAGACCAAAACATCCTTACATTGGGATTTTTCGGTTCAATATGGGCACAATAAGAACTCCTTCTTATTGTTCTTGAGCATGAAATTAATGGATGATCCTCCATAAAACAACCTCCAAAGTAGAAGGTCTCCTTCTTGTTGCACCCAAGATTAAACCCAAATAATCTTAGCTTATTATTAACTAGATAATAAGTAAGAATTAATACTACTAATATTATTGTATTACTACACTAGTAATATGTAGAGAATATTAGTTTGCATGAGAGAGTTTTGAGAGAAGTTGAGTTTTAGAAAGAGAAGTGAAAAATAAGCAAAATCAAGTTGGTAAAAAATGAACAACCATTGTCCATTTTAAGGACATGATGGCCGGACCTCATGTGTCCATAAGGCCTTTGATTTTTTGCTATTTGATTCACATGCAATTGTAGTAGAGTACTAGTGTAACACCCGTGAAAATTCACGGAATTGCTTTTCTGCATTTAAATAATATTCATCAAAATGAGTTTGTGAAATGGATGTTAGACGATAGATTTTATTGTCGTTGTTGTTCTTGTTGTTTTTGTTTCTACGACTAATAATAATAAACGTCAATGTTAGGGCGTGTTTTTGTCCGCCGAAAAGAGATCTAGTGAAGTGAACTGAATTGAATGAACTTAAACAATTGAAATAATGAAATAATGATCATAATAATAATAATATATCTCGACTGTTAACTAATTTCTTACAAAAATTATAATAGTAATAATGATAATGTCTTCACTCAGGTGATTTTGGCAATTCATTTCGGATAAAACGGCTCCTACACTCTCAAGATCTAACACCTTTTCAATTGACGGTGTCTATGTTGTTAGCTATTTTTGGGGATTTTCTTTTGTTTTGCACAAGTTCTTCAGACAGGTCAAATCCTCTCACGAAAGAGCAAGTGGTGCAAGTGGAGGGATAATGGATGATCCGCCTACTTCCCCCACTTGCTTTTTTTATGAGAAGGTTTGGCCTGTCTGAAGTAAGACCAATTGTTTATTTGAGCCTAAACTCAATTATATTGTATTATTGCATCAAAACTAAATACAAACAATTCCATACACAAAAAACAAAGCTAATTATTTACAATTTTAAAAAACAATGCCTATTATTTGCTTTTAAACTAATTGAAGTTCAGGCCCTAGCCTACACTTTTGATAGCCTAAAATTATTCTCTCCCGTTTTGGCTATGTCCTCCTCGACAACATCAAGAAATTGAAACATGGTATCACCGTAGGTAGCGACAATTCAGACTTAGGTAAAAGTCTCGACGTCGGAGACTCACCAAAAACCGTACCTTCACCTGTGATACATTAGGGACATTAGGTGTAGCCACAAGATAGATCATGTAAAATTCGATGTTCACAAATTCAGAATTTTTGTTTATGAACTCATCTCCTCTAATGCTTTAATTCTAGCTTCCCTCGCCTGCAAAGATATTAGAAAACCATACTACACTTCCGAAAACAATTATCATGTTAGGAAACCATACTACACTTGGTAGTTATCCATCACATACCTCTCGATTTTCGTTTTCAGCTTCTCACCTTCAACACAGTGTGTACTTCTTATCAAGGCACTCATTTCCTCTCAGTTTTCAAACACGTCTATATACCCGGAGCCACCGCATTTACCACTCTATTTCTGAAGAAACCGCACATTGCCCTGTTGTCCCCGGTTCTGCCACCTCTAACAATGAAGGGATTTGTATCTGTGACAGACAAAAAAATGACTATCATGTGTTATCAAACAATTATATACATCAACTAAGTTTGATTGTCATGTGTTATCCAAATATACCTTAACTAAAAGCGGTAACTCATGAAACTATAGTAATCTAGATAACCAAGAAACTAAATTGGAAAAAAAAATACACACAACTGGGACAAAGATTAGACCATTGCAAAAATAAAGCCAAAAATTCCATTCTTTTACTCTTAGTGAGAAATAACACAACATAAAAGAATAACATTGAGAAAAGTTGGTCTTTTGTTTGTTCTTGGATGTTGGCTCTATCTTTCACCAAAAAACTGAAAATGTTAAACGGAATATACAAATGAGAGTCTTCAAATTTCAATGTTTAAACTAATACAAAATGTAGAGTACCCACAAACGAAGTCTTTCAAAAATATCATACCTCAACTTCAATACCGGAGTCATCTTATATTCTTATACCATTATCACTATACTTATCCAATAATATGGTGGTCTCTTATCGCTTGAATATCTCGCCAAAAAACAACAATATCAACATTAAGAATGGTAATATTAAAATGAATGTTATAGATTGATGAGAAAAATGAAAAGTTAATCATACGACTTTGCAAATTGGATAATTGTACTTATAGATTGATAAAAACATGAGAGCCTTCTCTTAAGCTTCAACAGCAAACAACAACAATAGGAAGTGAGATCATTATTGACACAAATATTTAATACTGAGTACAAATTAATTGGGCAAATAGACGGTGAGAGATATGAGGATATGAGATATGTGACTTTACATGAGCATGTTCTTCAGTTTACAGAGTATTATGTAACCAACCACTGAGCAGTCTCACTAACACGCGGCGATGCTTTGGACATGAATATGTGTGTATAATCAATGAAATTGGTAACATTTCACTGCAAATTACCATCAAAATCAAACAAAACGCAGTAGCTTTGCCGAAAAATGAGAAAGATGAAGACTTGATAAAATTTAAAAGATTTGCAAGACACAAACCTCAAAAAATCTTGCCATCTTTGCCATCCCAGATATAATGGTGAATGTATATGAGTATATACTTGTCAAGGAGATGAGTGATTTTGGAGTGCTTGGTAAAATTGATAAGACTTGGCCTCCATGAAGACCTAGGTAATAAGTGTTTGGAAGAAAGGAGTGTCAACTGTGAGAACTGTGAAGCACGCTTGCTTTTTTTGGGAATCGGATTTGTCTGCTCCGACTCTTGGTCTTTCACTACTGAAACCAATCGTCGTATAATTAGTAGAGTAATTAATAATTATATTTATACTCCCTATGATGGTGTTGATGAGTATCTCCAGTTTATGAGAATGCTTCAAAATGCATTTGCTCAATATTTATGCTGCCACGTCAACCGTCTTTGGTCCCTTCTTTTAGTAATAAAATGAAATGATGATGATTGGCTGAATGAAAACTGAAATTTTGAAATTGAATGAGAGAGCTAGAATGCCCTCATTCTATTACCACATTGTGCCACATATGCTATTTTACAAGTTTCTTTTATATATATAATGATGGTAGTGTATGTAATGATTTGAATGCATGATATGTCATTATCATAAGGTTGCTTGTTTGCATAAACAAGAACAATTATCATTACTACTACTACCATAACCGGCCTCACATGGCTCAAAATGGTCCATTTTGATTTTTGATATTTGTCCCACAAATACTAATTAATCATATGCTTAATTATCTTGTATAATTAAGTGTTAATTTGATCATATAACAATTATATGACTCAAATATATACTTAACTTTTAAGTGATATTTTACCATTATATCAATATATAATGGGTCCTACAATGCCTAATTAATTTATTTTACAACTCTTTGTAAATATAATTAACTATTTACCTCTACCTCAAAATATGTGCATAACCTCAACTAATTTAATGAATTAACGATTAATCACTAAATTAAATCTTATTTAATCGTATTAAAATAAGACGTAAAATTTATTCAGTCAGTTATCGTATAATTGACTAATAAACTTAAGTGAAATGAGTTCCCAACTCAATTTCCAATAAATAACTCTCGTAACTAAACGTACATATCAAATATATGTAATGCTCTAATTAAACTGTATCGTATACAAATAATTAGTATTCTATTTGGGTCTCATCCTATAGGTGTGACCTAAAGGGATCAGTTGATTACCGCCGTCATACGACAATAACGTCAAACTCTAGTCAGCCAAGCGTTACCGATTTACGTTAATCAACTGACGTGGAGTATCAAAATATACTAATCATGCCACGTATATTCCAAATGAGATTTATTATATAAATGCACTATTGTGGAGGACACTTACTCCAACAACTCTTTCATCACATACGTCTTTTACAATTTTGCTTTCTCACCTATCATATCCTAGTCCAATTGATTTTTTTCTCTTACGTCATCTACCTTCGCCCCGCAACACCAAATCCGTTCAAGTGATGCTCCGTCCAGTCCAGTCGTCTTCAACGTTATTCTGGCCGACCTCTGGCTACTGTAGTCAGCTTCTCCCATCCCACACTAATTAAAATTCCCTACAACCTAAACCAAAGGTAACATTTACTAAAAGAAAAAGCAATCCAAACCATGGTATAGGTTGACGGGAGGATTACATGGCAAAACTATTTACATGACCCACCCACAAACCCACAATTACGTGCCTCAAATATTTTTTCCCTTCTTACTCTTACTTTTTCCTCCTTTTCTTAAATTCTCACACTCAGCATGTTATCTATGGTATAGGTCGACGAGGGGCAAGGTTTTAAAAAAAAAAACAAAACCAACATAAAGCCAACAAATAATGTACGACAGTCGTCGAGATTAGTACATCTCTAGCTAATAGGAGTAAATATTTGTTTCAAGTTTTGGCATGGGGCGTAGTTGTATAGTTTGACATTAAGTGACAATTGATGGATTAAAATCATGGCACGATCAATTACAAATTAAACCAAATTTAAACTAATTAAATTGTTGTAATCCTAAGGCTTAGTCAAACCTAATTAATAGTGATTGTTAAGCATGAACATATTAATTTCGAAAAAACCGTTCTAAAATTTGCTAAAAACAAAACTACTTAATTCACTAATTTGAGAATTATAATTAATTGTTTAAGTTTATTAGATTTGATTTTAGGCTTAATGTATATACGAGTTAAATTGAAGATGTTTAGGCCTTTAGGGATGAGGTATATATTAAAACTTTATGAAAAACATGTATATAAAAGAGTAAAATTCGTATGTGAAAAAAGTAATTACATTGATAACTTCATCCCGGTTTTTCCTATTACATTCCAAATCCATAAATATATTTTGATGATCATTTCATTTTGTTAATAATACTGATTTTGTTTAAATGAAAGATTCAATTATTTAGTTTTGGTAAGACTTGGTATTCTATTATGAACTCATCAACACGAAAGAAGATGTCAACGCTGGGATTATAGGGAATAATTCTAAAGAACTTTATATATATATATCTATGAGGAAGCTATCTACAATATGCTTAATAATAGTCTAATAAGCTTATTTGATGGCTAAACGATCATTTCCTTGCGTATTGTATGTTTTAGTTCTTGGCCTCATCGTTAATTTATTGTTCCTCGCACCAATTCAGGCTGATGATAATCACAGGAAGGTAAATATTTTTATGTGAATTAATAATATAAATATTTTATTGGCTAATATAGTTGCAAGGTCTAATTGTTTATTTTATGTAAAATTTGTTATAGGCTTATATCGTGTACATGGGTGAGGTCGAGATGCATGATATGCCTCTTGGAGACATTTACTTGAAAATGATAAACGAGGTTCTTGGAGGGTAAGAACCTCAACTACCACTTTCACCATCTACTTTTTAAACTTGCCCCTTCATTTTTATAATATACCATACTTTGTTTGTTTGCTTAATTTAAACTAGTTTTAAACCCGTGTAAAAAATGCACGGGTTATTTTAGAATCTCAATTCAAAAATAAGTTTAATTAATGCAAATATAATTGGACATATTATTCTCAAGTGATAATAAAAAATACGATGTATAATTAGGTGTCTGGCTCTAAAAACTCTATTTATTTGTAAATATGTTGACTAATTAAAGTATATATAATACCCTCTACAATTATTTATTTTCTCTCGTTATATTTTGATTAAAAATGTGGTCCAAGTAATGCATTGGAAGACCACATAATCAAACGGGAAGAAGATAGAAAATTGGAGGGAGTATACATTTGTATCACTCTCATTTTTATTGTCCCCTTATATATTTTGAGAGGAATCAAGAAAAATTGATTAATTATTTTCCGAAACCCTTGAACTAAAAAGAATTGAGACAATATTATTCTGATGTTAGTGTCCGATAATTCATTTGTCAGAAGTAATATTTCGTACTCACATATTATTTTCCTTACTAAATACTCCGTATAAAAATGTCACAAATTTCTAAAAAATATAAGTATAAGAAAAAAAAGAAGACATTGAAGTTAGAAAACAAAGATGGGCTTTCTTACGATTTGGGCTAAAATAAGCTCATAATTAAACCGCTACGATTAGTTTAATTCATCACCCTTTAAAAACTGTATTGATAAACCACATGATATCACAAACACTAAGTTCCAAATTATTTCCATGTCCAATACATACCCATTTGCAGCTACAAATAAGAACTCTCTTCCCCCTCATTACTTTTCTACCCTTTTTAATCTCTATCTCTCTATTACATCTAATTTATGTTTAATTATGTTTAATTAATCAATTTATTCTTACTTAATCAACTTTTGTGTGCTATTAGTGCATAAAATTGAAAAGGTTAGATGTATTATTTTTCTCTCAGTTTTTGTTATTATACTAATTTAAGTTTTTCTTAGATATGCTTAATTATATTTTTTGTCCTTTTTTTTCAACTTTTAATTTTCAAATTTTTCAAATGCATTTTAAATATAACGTTATTTTATTTTAAATGGTTCTATTATTTTTCAATAATTATAATCAGACATAATATCATAATATCAATTAATTTATATAGAAAATAAGTCATTCATATGATTTATTTTTTCGTTTTTTATGATTTTAATTTAACTAACATTTTTAATTTTTACTGCTATTTATATCAATGTTTCACATGTTTGAATTTAGATTGTTTTTCATTTGTTTTTGGTTTATTTGACCGGTTGGATATCTAATTTTTGGAAGGTCACGGTCTCTATTTTTGTACCATTTTAATTATTATTTGTACATTTACATTTTATCAATCATATTGTCATTGTTTTAACATATAGATTGTGTAATACTGCAACTTCTTAATTGAATTTCACATTTTTAATTATAAGGTTGTCAGATTTAGTAATTTACTAATTTCTACTGTTGTAATTACTTGTTAATATTATTTGATTTCTTTTAAAAATATACGCTCTTCATATTATAGCAAATTTTTAATTTTATTATTATTGAAATTTTTGAAATGATTCTCATTCAAAATTAATCATCAAATATATCTAATCATACTCTATTTGTCAATGAGAAGGGGAGTAATTAAATACTTTCAAAGAACGTGGGGGCTGGTGGGGACTTGGGACATTCATGAAAAATTTAAAGCCTAAAAATCAGGAGCCAATAGGATTAATCTAAATGTTTTTACTTTTATATAAAATAGATTTCTTTGAGAAAATCTACAGTGTACTCTCGAGTTTTTTGGTTTTTATGGTATACCCCTACATTTTTAAAATTATATTGTGTAATATTGAACTTTGTATATCAGTCTATACAATGACCTTATTAATCGTCTTTGCTAAGTTAGTTTCTTAGTTAAGCTATTAAACCGTCTCTTTACTGTTCCAAATACTCGGCAACTTACTCAATTACTTATTAGTTCGCCGACTAACCCATCACTAACCCACCAAATAGTACATATATATCTAACAATTCATGAAATCTCCATTATCATTTCGTATTTCATAACGAAGGGTCATCACGGAGAAATAAGTAAGAAGTTTAGGGGTACAACATATATTAGGAAAAAAAAGAAGGGTACAACATAGAAAATCGAAAAACCTAAAGGTACACCGTAGAATATCCCATTTTTTGCTAACAACCTAAGTATTTCGACCAAGCCACCAGAAAAACGTGTTAACAAAATAAGAAATCAGCTTTATGAAGTGTTGGATTTAAAAATAACGTTGTACGGAGATACAGAACTTTTTCAAATTGCATTTACTCCTCTCTTTCGGCGAATAGTTTACATTTACTTTATTTTGTAAGGGAGAAATAAAGTAATTGCAATTGTGTAAATTATTGACTGGGTTAGTGGGAGTACAATAAAATGGTCAATAGGACTATATCAATTAAGACTATCTCTCCAGCTTCTCCGAGTTCTTGTAAAATTGTGTTTTTCTATAATGTGCATATGTTAAGATTGATCTTAGGCACAGAACCATTATTGTATCACTAATTATTCAAATTTAACCTAAGTTGTCTTCATTACAAATTACAATTACTTTATCCTTAGTTTTCTCCACCCACAACTAAGTATTACCATTAATTTGAATTTGGACAAGATTTATCATGTGCCTAAACAACTACTCCCTCTGTCCCATTCATTTGTTTGTCTTTTCTTTTATTATTATTTGTGAGCAGTATTTTAATCCTAGGCAAATTGATAACTGGGACGGAAGGAATATTAACATATCTCTATTGTGCACTTTTTAGAAAGACCCTTTAATATTTGATTAAGATTAAATTAAGTACTCCTTTCGTCCAGGCTACTTGTTAATCTATTTTATTTTAGGGTGTTTCATTCAATTGTCTACGTTTTTATATTATAAATATTTGTTATGGGTAATTTGATCGTCAGCAAGTCTCATTAAATATGGGTATATCCGTCTTCAATGAAATCGAGCCGGGTTCCCTCTCACAAAGAGGCAAGTGGAAGGGCAAGTGGGAAACCAAGTAGAGGAAACCCACTTGGCTTCCCACTTGTTCTCCCCTTGTCCCGGTGAATAGTTTACACTTTCTCTGTTGGGTATTTTAGTCAATATATAGTTTAGACTTTCCTGTTTTGGAAATGTTGTACTCTCTACTTTATCATTTAATAATATTGAAAGCAAATCCCCTCTCTCTATATACCTTGGTCTTTGTGTATAAAAGATAGGTAAACAATTCATTGAGATAAAGACAACATTAAAGATAACCCACAAATACCCCATTTTCATTCTCCTTGATCTTTGTGCAAAAAAAGTAAACAAATAACCGACACCGATCGATGGAGCAATTATCAAATAAAATTCTTGTTGAAGATGTTTCGCCAACTTTTTATAAATTTCATAATATTTGTCCTTCTTTTCATCTTTTTCCACACTTAAATATGTGTAAAGAAGGATCTTTATTTTATGAAAGAGAACAGAAGAGAGCACTTGTAAGCTGGTTTTTGGAAAGAAGAATGATGAATCAATTAATCAAAGTGGAGGAAAAATTGAAAATTATAGATAAAAGCTACCTTTAGCATATTTTTCTCGTCGGTATTGAATAATTGTCGAAAACTCATGAGACTCTAAGCATAAGTATCTTTCAAGAAAAAATAAATAAAACAAAAACAGTAGAAAAAAATTATTTAATGGTAATAATCCAACCTAAGCCTTTTCTTCGTATCTTAATCTAACCTATTCATTATCCCATATTAATTTGTTCTTTGCTATCAATTATGTTATTTTGTGTTGGGGTAAAGAGTACAGAAGCAAATAAATTCAACCAATGAATTACGAGAAATACGATAAAGGCAATAAAAATAACACCAAGCTTTTTAAGTGGAAATTCCTCTTTAAAATAGAGGTAAATATCCATCGCCGAGAGAGCAAAATATTTCACTAAAATGATTTATGGGAGTACAAGAATATATCCTCAAAGACTATAAAATAGTCAAGCTAATAAGTGTTAAATAATTACCACCTAAAACGGATAATGGAGAATTAAATACGAAAGAGGAAGATGACATATGTTTTGTATTTTTGTTGTAATTATTTTGCGCAGAAATGAAATGCTATTTATAATGCCTGAATGAGTAAATGGGACTATGCGGTTTTCATTTGTATTCACCGAGTAAATTTGGAGATCCTCCAAGAAGTAGGGACATCCTCCTATGAGCTGGAGTCTTCGACAGAAAACTCCACCTTCTTTCTAGTAGTCTCTTGATCATCTGTACCAGGATGAAAAGGAACAACTTATTTTCCAGAATATAGCACAACTTTTCTTTAAAATTTACATTTCTGCTATGAAAGATTTTTCTAGAGTCGGGTTCATATAAACAATAACCTTCAACCCCTAAGTCATAACCCAAGAATATGCACTTTTTAGCACGAGGTTCCAATTTTCCTTCATTCACATGAGCATATGCAAGAGAACCAAATAATCTAAGATTAGAATAATAAGTAGGGTCACCTGACCAAACTTTCTGTGGAATGTTATTATCAAGAGATGTATCTGGGGAGCGGTTTAGTGAGTGACATGTCGTAGACTCCGCTTCAGCATAAAAATCGTTTCCCAAGGCAGAATGGGTGAGCATACAACGGACTGTCAACGTTCTGCTACTTCATTTTGTTGTGGATTCCCTGAAATGGTATGATGTCTGGCAACACCTTACCTTTTGCAGGAAACATTGAAATTATTTAAACAGAGCTTAAGATCATTATCAGTTCTTAATCTTTTCACTCTCATCCTAGTTTACTTATTAATCAGGTTTTCCACTCTTTGAAAGTCGTAAACGCTTCATTCTTGTATTTTAAAAAATAAACCTAGAGTTTTCTTAAGAAGTCATCAATAATGGCCATCATATAATGACAACCGCTTTTTGAAGAAACTAGAGAGGGACCCTAATGGCCATCATAAATATTTCCTTGGATTGAATACCCTTTGAAAATCTAACCTTTTTTTTGCTTGCCAAAAATGCAATGTTCGAAGAAATTAATCATTACCGGTACAATGCTTTCCGAGTAGTCCTTTATTCTTAAGGACATACATTCCCTTCTCACTCATGTGGCCCAATCTAATATGCCAAAACTTGGTGTAATTGTTATATGAGACCATTGATGTGGAACCTGTAACATAATAGTAAAACTCTACAGCACACACAAGCTACCAGAACGATTTGTCTTCATTAATACAAGAGAACCTTTTGTCACTTTCAAGACTCCACCTTTAGCTGAATACTTGCACCTAAGTGCTTCTAGGGTGCCTAAGGAAATGAGATTTGATTTCAAGTCAATTACATGTCTTACACCAGTCAAAGTTAGTAACACCATCATGTATTTTAATTTTTATTTTACCTTCACTAACAACTTTGCACTGAGCATCGTTGCCCATGAAAACCACAATTCACTGGTTTGTAAGTGGTAAACCAATTTTTATTACGTGTCATGTGCTCGTTTTTAGACGTTTGTTCTATATCAGCAACAACTAAAACATGCATCCCCATCAGACTCAGACTCAAAAACACTACCTTCCGCATGGTGTTTGGGTTTTTTTACCCTTACCCTTATCATCTCTTTCTTGCTTCTTTTTCAGATTATAACACTCAAAGACTTCGTGTCCTTTCTTCTTGTAATATCGACAAACTTTATATTTTTTACCGCTCATGATTTTGACCTGGGCCTACTATTACTACTACTACTACCGTTTTCAAATGTCCTCCCTCAAATAACCAAACCTTCACCCGATTGTTCTGAATTAATTTAGGTATCAAATTTTTGTTTTGATAAGAGGTGAACCTTCATATCTTCAAAGGATAATGTAATATTATTACCATATAACATAATTTTATTAAAGTGTTTAAATGATGGTGGTAGTGAGACAATAAGTAGGACAACTTTATTTTCACTATCGACTTTAACATCAAGGTTCTCCAAATCTATAATGATAGAATTACTCATCTAAGTCTGTTTATACATGAGTGCCTTCTAGCATCCGGAGAGTGAATATATGTTCCTTGAGGTGAAGCTTATTTGCAAGGCTCTTGGACATGTATAGAGATTCTAACTTAGTCCATATGCTCGCAGTGGACTTCTCTTTAATGATTTCAGGTAAAACTTAACTTGATTAACAAAGTTGAATCACGGACAACGCCTTCTCATCCATTTCATCCCATTGTTCATATGCCATATTGGATGGTTTTATTTACTTAACATCTAAAGCCTTCTTTAAACTATATTGAATAAGAAATGCTCGCATTTGGACTCTCCAAATGGAAAAACTAATTTTACTGTCAAATTTGTCTATGTCTAATTTTGTCGACACTAGGAAAAGAAATCTCAGTTGAAAATAATATGGCTCTAATGCAAATTTGTTGGGGTACAGCGTACGGAAGTGAATAAATCCAACCAAAGAAGTAAGAGAAATACAGTATAGACAGTAAAAATAAAACCATGATTTTTAGGTGGAAAAATTCTCTTTAAAATAGATGAAAAAAACCACCGACGAGAGAGCTAATATTTCACTATAACGATTTATGAGAGTACACGAATATATCCTAATAGACTATAAAGTAGTCATGCTAATAACCTGTCAATAAGTGTTAAATAATTAACACCTAAAATGAATAATGAAGAGTTAAATAATAAAGAGGAAGATGAGATATGTTTTGTATTTTAGGTGTAATTATTTTACAGAGAAATGAAGCTCTATTTATAATGTCGAAAGGAGTAAATGTGACTAGGATTTTGTTTTCCGCAATCACCAAGTTACATGCATTAGCAATAGTCAAACATCCGTTGTTTGCAATTTCTTTATTAACTAGTTTTATACCCGTGCAAAGTTTGCACGGGGTCGCTTATTTAGCATTTTATTTGCACACCATTTCTAAATAAACAGAAGTAAAAATAAATATGCAATAAAAAATAATGTGCGCGTTTAGTTTTCACTCTAACTATTAGGAAATGCCTCCTTTTTTCCGTTCAATGGTATAAAATCATTTCTTACTTGAGTAACCACCTAAAATTTTACAAAAAGTAATAAATTATATAAAACTCGACTACTTCGTATTATATAATGGGAAACTCATGAAAACAAAAAAGAGCACTTGTGTACTTAATTATACATGCTCTAAGGTCGTGGCGGTCTACTTACCTAGACATGACGAACAATTGAGTCGAATGCAAGTCTTGTCAATTTAGTTATGGTTAGGTTTGAGTCATTTTTTGGTCAATTTCTATCAATTTATCTAGAGATTATTATCATTGTCCAACAATAAAGATTCGAGTAAGGTCATATTAGCAGAAGTAACTCAGATTACGACTCAAATCTTGTCCTCAGTTCATGTATGGCCACTTAATTCATTTGTTACGTCTATGGGTATAAAGTTGGTTATTTTGGGTGGGTTATTTTTGTCACATTTGTGTTTACAATGTACCTATGCTAACGGGGAGATTTAGTTATCATAATCCAAGTATTTTATATTTATCAACCTAAGTTAAACAAAATTAATAAATGAACAATCAATAAAAATAAATTAGACTAACCTTATAAGCAACCCAAATTATAACTACAACACTCATCATAATTATTTACTCAATAATAAAATTTATCACAAATTCTTGTTTAAGAAGGGAGTATCCGTTTTTAAACTTAATACGAATCAGCAAACAACTTGCATAGATAACACAAAAACAAATGCTTATATATTAGCAATAGACTTGCCTTATCTATGCAAATGTTATGTAATTTGACCCGTTTTAATTTTCACATACTTTGTATTAAGCATACGACTTGCATAGTTGCATAGATCAGGCAAAAACAAAATACTTAAATAATTAGCGAATGACTTGTCTTATCTATGCAAGTGATATGCTATTTAACCCGTTTTAATTTTAAGGCGAATATTCGTAATAAAAGACTTATTGAAAAATCATTATTTTGCAAAAATAACCTACCAAATGGGCATTCCTTATTCCAAAAGAATCCGTCCATCGAGTCATTGACTGACTATATCAAATAAATTGGCTTGTTCCTAGATATAATATTCACCTCATATTTTCCCCTAGCCCTATTCATTCTATCAGCCGTTTGCTCCCTTCCCTCCTGCTCCCTCACTATTATAAACCTACACTTATTTGTTTCTCTAAAAATGCCCAATTAAAATGAATACTATTCACAATCAGACTCTTTCTCTGGCTCCCTTGAATTTGTGTATTTCAACTCGTCTTCAGTAGAACAATTTTCATCCGGTTAATATCTTTTTTCTGCATGTAAAAATCTATTCTTTTTTCATGTCAAATGTTTTATTTTGAGATTTATATCATTTTTTGTTAGTTTTTAGCGTACAAATCAAAGCTGGTCCATGCAATTTAGGTTATTTCGTATGTAGTTAAATTATTTATGCTTGGTTAATTGACTTTAACCTGTTTTTTTTCTATATTATGATTTTTGTTTAAATCATTGTATTTTTAATGAGATTTATTTATTTACTCATGTAATGTTTGTTTTAAATTAAAGCAAAGAACATTACTAAGGATCCTTGCATTATTGGATAATGATAATTAATAAACTAATGCAAAGTCCAAAAACATTCGAAGAACCTAGTCTAAATAAATCAGAAAAAAAAGAAGAGGAGAGAGGGTAATTAAAGTTTTTGTTTTGATGTGGGGCCCACTAATCCTGAAATCCAGCAGCCAATAGGAAGCCTCTAAATGTTTCAGGATTAGTATATAGTAGATTCCCATAATTTTCACCACTTGATTTTACTTCAATGTGAGTTTCACGTATTGGAATAAACTCACAACTTTTGTTAGAAATTCGGAGTAATGGTGAGGCATAATTCCACATTTTGATACTTTGGAAGGAAACCTATTAAACCGTTCACCCCTTTATTTATAAGACCCTCTTCCATTCTGAGCACACAATTCACCCACTATTTTTTTTACTTGTTAACTTTCACCTCCCTCATCCCTCTTTCTTCATCTAATTCATCTTCCTACATCTCTATCCTTCATCATCGTCATACTGAACAAAAATTGAAGCTTCATCATCTACGGACCCGGGGCGAACAAGATCAGTGGAGACATACGAGAAATCAAAGTTGGCAAGAGAGGGTAGGAAGAGACATCAACGTCGATGATGGCGACAGAAGCATTGGAGGAAGCCATGTGAGAGGAAGCCATGAATGTAGGAGTGTACAAGTTGATTAATTCTATTTTGATAAACCACCTTTGTTGATTAATTCTATTTGGAGGTGTACAAGTTCGATTATAATTAAAGTCAAATCATGTGAGAATCAGGTTAAAAAAAACCTAGTTGTATCCTAACAACCCGGATTTGGTAACTTAATTAAAAGATACTCGTAATACAGAATAAGGGGCCGTTTGGTTCGAACAATTGGAATGGAGTGGAATGGATTCTAACTCCAAGGTGGTATGGAGTTAGAACCTCATACCTTTTAATGTTTGTTTGGTTTGATGTTTGGAATGGATTTTAAATGTCATTAATATTGTTTGGTTCACATATAGAATGTACTTTAAATAATTTTGTTTTCTTCAACATAGATAACAACTACAATATTATTTATAATTAAAATTAACTAGTGGAGTATAAGAAATAACAACAAAAATCCATATGACTCTATAAATATTCATTTAACGTGTTTATATAATATGAAGACATCAATATATTCTAAAATCCAAAAAAAAAATCCACATAAAATGTTAATGAAAAATACGATAGTATAAACAACATGTATATTAACGGCATGTACATTAAACTATGAGACAAATGAAAAAAAACGAATGATGATGAAGTATAGCACAAATTCTCATTTTTAACAGGAATAGTCATCGCAAGCTTGCGACAGGTCAAGTATGATTAAACATGTATATGATAGCTATGTATGATTAAACATAAAGGGAAAAAATTGTGATGATATACATTATTATTATAACCCATAACGAAAAAAAATCTTTAAAAAAAAATTTAAAAAAAAAAGGAAAAAAAAAGTGACAAAGGTGTTCATGGGAGACATGGAGAATAGTTGAATAACAAGTACAATTTTTTATTTTTTATTTTTTTCTATGGATGTGTGGGAATGGATTTAGAATCATGGGGTGAGACTATGGTATGAGATTCCAAAGGGTTGGAATGGATTTAGAACCCCTTAGGATTCAAACTCCATTCCAAAAAGGGTCAACCAAACACTTGTATGGATGGAATCCATTCCAATCCATTCCAAATTTGCCAACCAAACACCCCCTAATTAACCAAGACATCTCTACAATAATGAATCTGAATCGCAATGGATCATTTACACTTGACTAAATAGTTTAGTCGAGAGATTTTAATACAACTTAATTAATTTAAATCAATATTAAATTAAACTTCTCTCAAGTTCAAAATGCATTTGACAGGCGGTCCTCATCTAAAATGTCTTTTGCACTCGAAAAATATTCTACAGCATTTGTTGAAGAATAGCAACCTGACCATTCTCCCATTGTCACCTTAATCATTCAAAACAGGCATGCGAATGTAAGAGCATCTCCAATGGTTTGCTTT
>JAIUZE010012289.1:0-40385 GCA_022085475.1 Heliosperma pusillum | reverse complement strand
TTACCTTGGAAAACCTATATTCGGTTCTTAGATTGTATATTATTATGCACTCTTTTATTTCCGTATTTATACGGGAGATATGTCTCCCGTCTTGTATAATTCTTATGTATAATATTATTTTCCTTTTGTTATGAACCTTTTTATTTATGACACCTTTGTTTATTTATTTAAATTATTTTTTTCTTTCCGCAAATTTGAGGGTGTTACAATTAGTTGCTAATTTTTTTCCTAATTTGATTGTAGATACAGGGGCGAGCAAGCTCATTGTTCATGATTGTGATGGTTTTGTGGACTATCATCGTTTTCACGTGGGTTCACAAACCGTCATGCTTGGGAGCGGTAGTGTAGAAGATGTCCTTGAAACATGAACCTGTCAAATAAAGCTTCGTGGAGGCAATACAATGCTTCCACATGATGCCCTTTATGCAACTGGATGCGATGTTGCTTAGTTTTAGTAATTAGTTTATTGAAATTAGGGTTTGTTTTCAAATTTATACACAGTAGCTAGTTTGGATAAGTTGTATCATAGCGATATGTTTGGCCATCGTATTTTGAAAAATGGTTTCTTTGTACTCGAATTGAATGATATTTATGACAATTCATCTTATGCTTTTGTTTCTCATTCTGATGTTTATTCCGATTCTATTAAATGGCATGCTAGACTTGGTCATATAGGCTGAGAAAGAATGAATCGACTCGCTAAATAGGGTCTTTTAGACCGGCTTACTAGGGTTAATTTTCCCATATGTGAGCCATGTCTAGCTGGTAAAGCAAGCAAAAATCCTTTTATTAAGGCTTGAATAACTCTATGTCCTTTAGAGCTAATCCATTCTAACATTTATGGGTCGTTAAATATAAGGGCTTATCATGGTGTTATATATTTCCTCACTTTCATTGATGACTACAAACGTTTTGGTTATGTGTATTTGTTGTCTCGTCATTATAAATCACTTTATATGTTCAAGCGTTTTGTAGCGGAAGTTGAGAACCCAATTGGATCGAAGAGTTAAGACTCTTCAAACTGATCGTGGTCAAGAATACCTTTTTGATATGTTCAAAGGGTATTGTGAGGAAAATGGTATACGTAGACAACTTATGATCCCTCATACTCCACAACAAAATGATGTTGCGGAGAAAAGGAATCGGACCTTACTTGACAGATATGGTAGATCGATGATGGCTCAAGCCAACCTATCAATTAGTTATTGGGGAGATGCATTGCTTACGGCAACTTCCATTCTCCGCCGTGTGCCAAGTAAAATTTTACCACTTACACCATATGAGTCGTAGTGCAAGAGAAAGCCCTCTCTAGATCATTTACTTCCGTGGGGTTCGGTAGGCTATGTGCATAACCCAACCGATAAACATGGCATGCTTGGTCCAAAAGCAACCAAAATGGTGTTCATTAGATATCTCGAGCATTCAAAAGGGTATGTGATGTATGGTGAGCACGCTAATGTGGCATGATCGAGACTGATTCTCGTAATGTCGTTTTTCTTGAGGATGAGTTCCCAAGTATTGGGGAAATTAATAAAGATCTCGAGTTGTATGAGTTACAACAACCCTCTCTGGGTGAAAAGGGGGAATTTAGAACTCTCGATATCACTAGAGATGGTGAAATCCCGTCTAATGGTATGAATGAAAGGAATAGTCTCGTAATTCAAGAAGATTGGAATTTGCCTATTAGTGAAGATACACTTGAAATTGAGGTGAGTCTTGAACCCTCAAGTGTAGAACATGAGTTTAGTTCTCAAGTTCAAGATCCCATTTCTTTTTAAGATAGTGGGAGAGATTCTTCATTTAGTGGTGTGGAACGTAAGAGTGAAGGAGGGAGAGTTCCTCGACGATATTTTGTTATCGAAGAGCGAGCATTCCATTGAGCCATTATAGAGAACGATGAGCCTACTTGTTTTAAAGAAGCTATAGATTCACCAAATAGTCAAGAGTGGACGAATGCTATGAAGGATGAGATGGACTCTATGACAAGGAATAGAGTTTGGGAACTTGTTCAGCTTCTGCCTACACATAAATCAATTGGGAATAAATGATTTTTCAAAGTCAAACGTAAAGCGGATGAGTCAATTGATAAGTTCAAGGCCCGATTAGTGGCCAAATGTTTTACCCAAATTACGGGTATAGACTATGATGAGACATTTTCTCATGTGGCGAGACTTACCTCTATTCGCCTCCTACTAGCCCTAGTTGCCCATTTAGACTTGGAGTTGTTCCAAATGGACATAAAGACTGCTTTTCTCAATGGGACACTTGAGGAAAATATCTATATGGATCAACCTATTAGGTTTGTCTCAAAAGGTCAAGATGACAAAGTGTGTCGTCTTAAAAGATCTATATATGGTCTAAAGCAATCTTTTAGACGATGGTATTTCAGATTCCATGAGGCCATAACTGAGTTTGACTTCTATATGGTAGATGAAGCCCATTGTGTGTATATGACACCCCACGGTTTGCAATAGAGTAAACACATAGATTGCAGCGGAAAAAAACGAGATTTTAAAAACTTTGGAAGCAAAACCGCGAATATCAGTTTATTATAAAACCAAAACTTAATTTGATAAATCATTTATACAAATTGTAACTCAAATAAATATGATAAATACGCAAATTAGATAATAAAACTAATATAAACTACAACACTAAGGGTGAATCGCTGTAAGTACAACGCTCGCTAGCTCACTCATCAAACCCCATGCAACACCAACCTGTAACTTGTTCATTCCTGAAACATGAATGCCACAGTCAGTAGGGAGTAACTCGGATTCTCCCAGCCATATCACATTAAAACGTACATAACAAGAGCATATACACATACATTATCATCATCGAATATAAACAATATCATCATCATATATAAACAATATAATCATCATATATAAACAGCATCATCATTATATATAAATTATATCATCATCATATATAAACAATATCATCATCATCATATATCATTATTATCAAGTAACCAAGACTTAGGGAAGACTCACCTTGGCAACTATATCGCTACTAACGGCTTGCATCTCACCGTCAGTGACCATATAGTCGAAGAGGTTGGGACATGACTCACAAGACAATACAAGGAATTTAAGCGTCCATCTTAGATCCAACAAATCGTCAAGAAATGCAAACACACTCTCACGGTAAATGACACGCACTAGCATCTGTACTTTGCAAGTATGAACACTAAGGCCATGTTGTGACAACCCTCGCGAATGCGGAAATAAAACATAACAACCATGTGAATTATAAAGCGGAAAATACAGTGTTTTTAAAACTTTTTACATGCAAGATAGAAATACGAGGAATGTCAATAATTACAAACCAAATATAAAATACTACAAGAGACGTAGTCTCTCAAAATGTTATCAATGTTAAAGTAAGTAGCAAACTAGCTAAATAACGTCTAGAGGTGATTCATCCAGGGACAACGCCCGCTAGCTCACACCCGAACCCAAAATACCACAAGCAAAAAGCCATCCAAATCAAGCAACCTTTTCATCCATGAAAAACATGAACGCCACAGTCAGTGGGGAGTAACTCCGGGTTCTCCCAGCCATATCACATTAAACGTACATAAAAGGAAATACAAAAGTAGAAGCATGCATTTATAGATATACATGTGAAATACGATAAGGATAGATAGTCAATTCAATATATAATGACAAGAGCATATGAAGTACAATCCGTAACCATCATGCTATAGATAGACTCGGGGAAGACACCCTTAGGCAACTATATACTCACTAGGGCTTACATCTCACCGTTAGCGGCATATACTTGATAAGATAGAGACTCGACATATAAACCACGTCAATCATCTATTTCATGCAAGAGTCCTACTCAATGTTCACGTACAAATCAACTTACAAACAACCATCCAATCATACGAATAAAACACATATTCTCTCACGGTTAATGGCACGCACTAGCATCATGTACAATAGCAAGACAAGCCAATGGAAGCTCACGGGATAAGACATTTCCCGGAACCATATACGATAAGACGTTTCGTATACTCATGACCTAGACAAACAAGTTCACGGGATAAGACGTTTCCCGGAATCATGTACGATAAGACGTTTCGTACACACAAGACTCTAATCCTCTCGGTAGGACGACCATAATAATATGGTCCTAGTCTAAACCTGGCCAGACTCTCGGGATAAGACATTTCCCGATTCGACATGTGGTAAGACGTTCCACATCCAAGACTCGGTCAATCATAGACGCCGAGTACCCCAAATTCGGCTAAACCACACGAAAGAGGCGGAAAGAGATCTATAGTCAAAAGTCAAGCTAGTACGCTACATGCAATGACACCACCTCGCAAGGATACAACATTTGACGGTCGGGTCGATCAACGCATTTCGTTCGCCTCCTAACAACGGCATCATATCCCCACTAATAAATGCACAAAGGCATCACAGTTACACTTCACCGCTCCGTCATTTAATTCTAACGGTTATAAAGTATGACCGGGGAATGAGAGTTCAAAACACTGAACAATTAGTGCTCACATCAAATATATAAGGTAAAACCGACTTAAAGTGGGACATATCAAAACCTGTCACAAAACATGAGAATAGGGAATTATATAAATTTAACTATGATAAAAATGAGTCAATACATGATACATAAGCATTAGAACAAGTTTATGAAGCATAATAAATAAGAAACATAGATCCCCTCTCCAAAACAACAAGTTTGGAAACTAACTAAAACAAGGGTCCACTTTAAACGGTCATAACTATAGTTCTAGAAATGCAAATGCAGAAATTCGAAGTTGAGGTGATAGCTTATCCTCCTACGGTTCCAACGGTAGGTCACAAGCCCAAAACAAGCAAGTAACGAAGGAGATATGATCATTTTACGAATAGGGGTCAGTGCAGTGAAACTGCACAAGTCACGACCGTGACTTGTATTTCACGCTCGTGAAACTGTCTGTTACGCAAGGATATTTGGTCAGCCACTATTTCACGCCCGTGACATGAGTTTCACGACCGTGACTTGGGTCAAGACAACTCCATTTTGTTCTAAACTCAACCATCATCAACTATTATCATAAATCATCAATTCTCATATCAATTATCAACTAACAACAACTATCATCAACAACCCAATTCCTATGATTACTAATCTTATTCTAAATACGATTACTAACATAGAAAACACATTAAAAACACGTAAATGATATCGAGTAACCCTTCACCGTTACCTTTATGCGTCTTTAAACGATTTCTAAGCCCTCCTCCACTAGATAGTAATCTTTGTCGGGGTCTAGAAAGTCTCCACCTAAACAAAGACGACAAAAGATGAATATAATTCACCTTTGAGAAAGACGGATAAATTGAAAAGCGAGAAAGACGGTAATTTTATTACCAATACGGATAGAGGAAGCTGAGAGGGAAGGAATAAGACGAACTTACGTGAATTTGAGCGAGAAATGAAGAAGTTATGACGATTCTAAGACGGATAAAAAATGGAGGCAAGGTTTCTTTGGGTTTTCTTAAAGAGGAAGAAAGAGTTGAGTTATGTGAGAATGAATTAGGTTAAGGTGAGTATGAGGGAGTAAGAAGAAAAAAGTCAAAGACGTCTCAAGACGGGATTCACTTGAAATCTCGCGTAAAATCCAAATACGAACTCGGAAATTCTAAATTCGACTCGGGAAATTTAATTCTAAACTAAAACTAAATTTCGCTGAAAAGTATCCGTAAAATATTTTTACTATAAAAATAGGGTACATTTGCGAGTGTTACAATCACCCCACCTTTTAAAAAGTTTGTCCTCGAAACTTGAGAGTAGAAAACAAAAGTATCAAGGACAAGAATCAGTTTTCAAAATTAATACGAAAGCTTTTATAAGGGAAACATTAATGAAACGAGGTTCATCTCGAAAATGGTTTAAGGAGATTTTTCATAAGTGCGAAACTTTATTTACGAATCACAAGGGTGCCCGTCGCGAACGAGAACTCTAGCTATCCAAAAATCAAATCAATGTTGAAATAGTGAAATCGAAAATCAAAACAAGTGTTAGTAAGTGCAGGACTAGTCACCAGACGTTTCCAATAACAAGTCCAAACATCCAACCAACGCATAAAACAAGTATAAAAGCGAAAGAAATCTATTTCCTCTAAAACGAGGGTACAAAATCCACCTTTAGACTTCTTTGAAACGTTAAACTAGAAATATAATATGGAAATTTGAAGGTTTTATCAAAAATAAAATCAAATAACAGGACATTACACGTACATAGAGCGACTCGCACAATTCACACACAATCCAGGGTAACAAAATATATACAAAACACGCAAAAACGAAACAAATTGAACTCTTTGGAATAGGAAGATCAAGATAAAGTCGGCAGGAAGATCTACAAGAATTCGATAGTACTAACTCTACTAATACTCTAATCCTCAAGAGGATGTAATTTACCCAAGTTACACCTCAACATTTTCAATCATTAGATTTCTACTGAAATCCTTCATAACGACGAGACCTCAAGTCATCAACCTAACCATTCAAACCTAGTTAGCATCGACTAGGGTCCATAGATTGTAATATGCAGGAGAGGTCCTTTAACGTACTATAAAATTCTTAGATTCATCATACTCTATCTGAAACCACTAACCAAAGAAATCTCATCTTAGGGGACCATATCTACTAACAACCACAAAGTGAACGGTCCTTACCATAAAATCCTCTGATCCAAGTTATTCCAAAACTCATTATCCTAAATTTACGATGGACTTCACATCCTCAAAAGTTAAAACACAATACCTCTAGAAAGGTCGGGCACAGATCCCAAATCACTAATATTTTGCCAAACACATGGCAATGCGACCATTAATCAAATTAGTTAGCTCAACAATAACTCGAGATGCAACTATCTTCACTTATGAAAATATTCCTCGAAGCCTCAAATGTAAATAGTCACATTAGTAAACTATGATGGTTACTAATTCTCAAGATAAATGGGTTCACCATTCTAACTCTATAATCCATAACAACTGAGCACTAACTATCCAAAGCTTGCAACGAACATTTCTCAATCTCAAACTATGATTGCTTAAGAATAAAAGAGAATTACTAATTCTAAACCACAAAGACCAATCACTTGGCAATCAGACAACCATTCGAATCATCTAGATCATCTAAAACTCAAAATGAATCAATTTTCATTTATGACAATACTCCTCAAACTTTGGGTACCGGCTCAATTTCCCTAAAGCAAAGTCTCTTTTAGGTACCACCAATTAGAGACATCTAATTCCCAAATGACATACCAAGCAAACGTTATAGTACTGATGAGCTATTTTTCGGTGTCGTTAATTCCACAAATTAGCTAAATCAAATAACAATTTATAAAACCAAATCTAGACTCAAACCAACCTAAATAAAAGGGTAGTAAGGGTAAGAAAAGGGTCGAACCCAAGGGAAATCGGTATTAGCTAAAATAATCTAATCTAGACTCTTGCAAAATATCAATTGACAACTCTAATGACTCTAATCACAAATTAAGACACTAATTACTAATTAAAATATTGATCAAAACAAAGACTTAAATTAATTACAAACTATGATATTCACAATGGAAAACATGTAGATAACAAATAGGGGGAGAGTTTTTCATGAGAAAATGATTATCAAGTTTAAAATTACCAATAACAACTAAATACTCAAAGATTCAAATAAGGAGAAGTAACTTAGTGCAATCATCCCAAGTTCCCCCACAATTAACATAGTAAAGACCCTTCTTTCCTTCCTTTCTCTAATTATCTATTACAAACTTCTAAGAACTAGCCACCATGAATTAAACCATCCATAAATGACTCAATACAACTAAACCCATACTTATTAAAACATAAGCATAAATAAAGATGCAAGCTTTAAGCACAAAACCATAGAAACATGCTAGAATCATGTAATAAAACATTAAACCATGTCCTAAATACACAATAACCCAAATTCCACTCAAAAGATTCCAACTTTTAAACCAAAGTTACAATCTTTCAAAGTTGCTTCAACAAATACCAAGACAAATCAACCAAATTCATCAAGACAAAGCAATTTAATCAAACAAACAATTACTAAGATGGTTAGTCTCAACAACCATTCATTTAACAATGAAATTCAAACATAGGAAAATGGAATTAAATAGAGAAGGAAGGATTAAAAAGGTCTTACAATGCTAAAAGGGAAGAACTTGTTCAAATTACACTAAGCAAAAGAAGATTAGCTACCCATAGTCTTCATATTACAACCAATTTCTAAGCAAAAACCCATTACAAGAGCCAAAGTTGAAGAACAAAAAGAGAGAAACCTAAGGAAAATATATTGTTGTATGTTGAATGCTTGATGCCCTTCTCTCTCTTCAGTCTTCTTCTTTTATACCCTTGGTCCGCAAACCTAGGGGCCTTGAAAGGTGGGCTTCCAAAAGACAAGACGAGAAAATGAAGAAATCCCGTGCTGAGAAATGACGCAGGCTGCGTCCTACGACGCAGGCTGCGTCGAGCACTGCCAAATTTTTCCCTTGCTTTCCTTCTTGACTTTCGTTGACCCATGGACTTTTGGCCCCGCCTTGACTTCCATTGACCCATTTGGCTTGGTCTTCATACCTTGGTGATTCATTGCTAGCCCACTCCAATTTCCGGGTTTTTGGGTCTCGGGTTTTCGGGTTTGACTTTCATTGACTTTCGGGATTTGACTCTCAAAATTGACTTAAAATACTAAATACTAACATTATTACATAAAAAACTAAAATTAACATAAAACAAAGCTAATGACCCGTAAAAAGTAAAACGAAAGACTCTAAAAATTACTACTAGACACGACAATATTTGACGTTGTCAAACACCCCCACACTTGGACTTTTACTCGTCCCGAGTAAAACTCGAGATTAGCACAAATGACACGAGCCCAACAAAGTGTGTGTGGAGGTATTGACCTCTCTTCCCTCACTACACCCTTCTTATACTCCCTCTTAAACAATCCACCCATGACAAAAACAAAATAAAAAGACTCAATTCTTGTGACACTCTTCTCTCACTCCCCCTCCTTATATCATCCCTCAAGACTAAGACACGACATGCCACCTACTCAAATTAACTCCTCCCTCTTTATAGCTCCCAATAAAGTAGTATGACCATCTTTGCCTTATCCCAAGGCATAGCGAGATGGTCTTCCTCAACAACCTTTATACAAATCCACTCCTTATATCACCCCCTTATTACTCCACTAATGCAAATCATGGTTACTTGGTTGGCCCCAAACTTCACAATTTGCACAACCAAGCGACCACCAAAATAAATCCACCAATTTGAAACAAAGTTTTGTGACTCAAAAATAAAAATAAATGGAGTCCTAAGCTAGCCTCCTTCCAATTTCCTCCTTATCACTCCCTTCTTATTCCTCCAAAATCCTCATCATAGGAAGAATTATGCTCAAATTTTTTCATTTTTTTTTTCATTTTTTTTTTCTTGAAAATCCCTCATTTTGCCTAAGGTGCCCTTTCGGGTTTTCACCTTAGCTTTTCCTTTCCTCTCATTGGTGGCTCGCAACTCGATTCTTCATTTTGCCCGGAATGCCCTTTCGGGTTTTCATTCCGTCCTCGGCCACCTTCCCAAATCTTGCCTAGGTGCCCACCCTTGTGGGTTTTCACCTAGCCGGGATTTTCAATTTTTCTTTTCTTTTTCTCTTTTTTTTTTTTTTTCCTTTTTCTTCAAAATAAAGACATATAGAATACAATGCATCAAAAACAAACTAACTATGTACAATCTTCTCCCCCACACTTAGAATACACAATGTCCTCATTGTAGGAGAGGAGAAAAAATGTTACCTCATCATTTGTCGAAAGGAGAAGACCCCGAGGCACCTCCTCGGTTTCTCCTCCTATCCCTTTCTTCTCTAATCCTTCTTCTTTGCTCCATGCCTTCATCGAGGGTCGCTTGGGTGTAAGGAAAAGGGTAGCCCGGGTTTTGTTGCATGGACATCCCAAAGAGAGAGCTAGCCAAGCCATAGACGTCCTCTTGCGCCACCGCATCTTCGTAGGAGTTCTTGAAGATAGGTGTGGTGGCGCTCATTTTGAACGTTAAAGTGGCTCGTAGCTTGCTCCCTCCAAGCATTTTGGGTGGCCCACATTTCATTTTGCTCTTTCCACCTTTGATCTTGTTGTTCTCTCCAAAGGCAGGCCTCCTCTTGCCCGTCTAGCATCCTCTTCCATTCCTCACTTTGAGCCCTCTCGGCTTCCCCTCTCAATCTCTCCCTCTCCCCCACAACATTGTGCCAATCATCCAAAGTCTCAAGCCTACCTCCTTGTAGGTGTTGCCAAGTGTTTGAGGCATCCACCCTCCCACTAATATGCGTCAAGACGTCATTGGTGCTAGCAAAATAGTTAGCCATTTGTTGTTGCCATGGCTCCACGGGTGTGCTAGAACGACCCTCCGCATCAAACATGGGTGTGTCGGTATCTTGGTGGCTTTGGAATGGTTATTGGAAATGGAATGGTGGTGGTGGTGGTTGTTGTTGTTGTTGTTGTTGTTGTTGTTGTTCACAATTTGTGGTTTGGGAAGGTCCTTGCTCAATTGCAAGAATCTCGATCTCCTCTCTCAAATGCTCACTTCCCTCACCACCCTCTCTCCTTACCCTCCTTCTTTGCCTCAAAGGCACTTCCTCTACCTCCTCCTCCTCCGCACTACTTACCCCCAAACTTTCCTCCCTAGGACAAATAAAATCCCATGCCGCGGGTCCTCTAGGTAAAGGATTGTTTTGAGGTCTAGGCAACTTCATGTAGCTTAGCCCGTCACTTCCCAACCAAAACCCTTTCAAGGGTTGCTCTTTGCTAGTCTTAAACATATGCACTTCCTCTAGCCCAAGACGGTTGTACCTCGTCAACCCCCTACAAATGTTCACCGCTTGATCATTACCAATGCCCCCCTCATAATGCCTCACCAAGAACGAAATCACCCCCCCACAATGGATACTTGCCCTTGCCGATTTTTGCCTATGCTTGATGCAAGCCCTCAAAAACAAATCGGCCCAATCCGGGATCCCTACCCCCTCCGGGAGCATAGTCCACAAACATAGCCGGATATTCTCCGGTACTTTGGTGGGTTCTCCCGCGGAGTTGAAAATGGTGGTGAGGAATCTTGTGATTAGGCGGAGTACGGGGTGGGTGATGGTTGACAGTTTGGCATCCTTAGACGGGCCGTGGTCATCGGCAATGTTACCCCACATCAAATGCATTTTGCCCTTGGGGCACCTAATGTCCTCGGGTTGCTTGGTGATTTTCAGGATTTGACGGATTTCGGAAGTTGGGGCATTATGCCAAGTTTGGTTCAATCGGAATCGATAGGCTTTCTCCTCACCTTCGGGCACATCCAACTCCGACAAGGTTGCTAGAAACTCGTATGCGAAACTCCTATAGGTGTAATCCCAGGAGTTCGGCTCGAGATAAGCCTCTAGCCCTACTTTAGCTAGCATGTCCCTTGTCAAGTTGAACATGCCTAAGGCATGGAGGGTGGTTGGGCAAAAGAACTTGGTGGCTACAAGAAGGTGAGTGGATATTTGATCCCAAATTTTCTTATATTGAGCTTGCAACCTCTCATAGCCCATGAACACCGCCTCTACCTTGGTGTCGGGCTCACTCACTGCGGCCCTCTTATTTTTTCCTTTGCCAAACAGTTCAGAGATCTTTGGTGCCATTTCTGCAAAAATTTAACAAACAACACACTACAACAACAAGAAGCAATCACTCGAAAGATTTTTCACTCAAGCAATTCAACAAACACTTGGTGTGCAACAATTTCTACACCTCAAAAAGCTAGTGTTTGTTCAATTTCTTTACCTTACTCAGAAAACTTTGTCCAATCCTAACTACACAATCAATCAAGGGAAAGGGGGAACTCAACCTAAGACTAATTCTAGCCTAATTCGAGCAAAAACTTGAAGAATAATGAAAAAGTCGAGTATGAAGTTATACCTTTGCTTTTCCACAAGATTCAAGCTCCTTGATGATTAGAATAGGTAGGAATTCGACAAAAAGCCTTAAAAACCCAACAAAAGTTCCTAAAAAAACGAATTTGAGGAAAACAAAAGCTAGGTTTTCAAACCGGATTTTCGGAGATTGGGGGTGAGTGAGATTGATTTTGGGGTTATTGAATGTAGAATAATGATTAGGAAGAAGAAATGGATTGATTTTGATGAAAGTTTTGGAAGATTTGAGGGAAAAAGATGGATTTTTGAGGGATTGGGGTTGGTTTGGGGTGTTTTTCGTGAAGAACAAGGGTATGAAGATGGGTTTTGGTGTTATGAAGAACTCGGGCAAAAGATAGAAAATAAACTAAAAACTGCATTCGACGCAGGCTGCGTCCTACGACGCAGGCTGCGTCCTACGACGCAGGCTGCGTCCTACGACGCAGGCTGCGTCCTACGACGCAGGCTGCGTCCTACGACGCAGGCTGCGTCCTACGACGCAGGCTGCGTCGTGACGACGCAGGCTGCGTCCTACGACGCAGGCTGCGTCCTACGACGCAGGCTGCGTCCTACGACGCAGGCTGCGTCCTGCACTGCCGGATGGTTCTAGCTTTTGCACTTAGCAAAATTTTTGCTAAGTGTTCCAAACACCTCCATACTTGCATTTTCACTCCAATGGTCCATAATAACCTCCAATATCCAAATTCCATCGATTCCCGAACTTTTTATCCGTGGCACGCATCCCGAGGCGGCCGAAAACTCGCAAAACTTCACAAAACCGTTAGTAACTTCAAAAAATTTTGTTTGATGCAATGTCTAACTAATTTAAAACAACTCAAATGCTAAGATATAACAAAGAAACTTCAAAGAAATATTCACAAGGATAGAGTATGTACACGGTTTGCCGTTTATTTAGAGTCGATGGCTCGACTTAGCTATTTCAAGCTTTTCAACTTTGATAAACGGGGTCTTCAAGCAAGACCTCTTCTTCCCCCCCCCGGGCACATCCTTGGAAGTAGTGTTTGAGACGGTGGCCATTCACTTTGAGGAGCTTTCCATCCCCGGGCCCCTCCACTTCAATAGCTCCATGGGTAAACACTTTCTTGACGGTGTAAGGTCCAAACCATCTTGACCTCAACTTGCCCGGAAAGTGCTTAAACCGGTTTTGGAACACAAGAACTTTATCACCCTCCTTGAAATCTTGACGGTTTATCATTCCATCATGCCATCTCCTTGTTTTCTCCTTGTAGATGGAAGAGTTCTCATACGCACCTTGGCGAATTTCTTCAAGTTCTTGTAATTGAAGCTTTCGGTGCATACCGCTCTCATCTTGGTTTTGGTTGAAAGATTTGATAGCCCAATAGGCTTTGTGCTCACCCTCCACGGGGAGGTGGCAAGCCTTGCCATAGATGAGACGGAATGGGGACATGCCAATGGGGGTTTTAAAAGCGGTCCTATATGCCCACAATGCATCAACTAGCCTCTTGCTCCAATCCTTTCTATCCGGATTAACCGTCTTTTCAAGTATTCCTTTTATTTCACGGTTGGAGAGTTCGGCTTGCCCGTTTGTTTGTGGGTGGTAGGCCGTGGAAATTTTATGATTCACCCCATACCTCTTGAGAAGGCCTCCAATCACCTTGTTGCAAAAATGGGTACCCCTATCACTAATGATAGCCCTTGGAAAGCCAAACCGGGAGAATATGTTCTCTTGAATGAAAATGGCTACTACCTTGGCATCATCGGTGCGGGTAGGAATTGCTTCAACCCATTTTGACACATAATCCACCGCCAAGAGGATGTATAAATAACCACCGGAATTTGGAAAGGGGCCCATAAAGTCAATTCCCCACACATCAAAGATCTCACAATATAGAAGAGGTTGTTGTGGCATCTCATTTCTTTTTGTCAAATTCCCCACCCTTTGACATCGGTCACAAGTTTTTACAAATTTGTGGGCATCTTTGAAAAGGCTTGGCCAAAAGAAACTGCATTCAAGCACTTTTCTAGCGGTTCTTTGTGGCCCAAAATGTCCTCCACAAGCATAGTCATGACAATGATGTAAGATGGAAGGGATCTCACTCTCGGGCACACATCTTCTCACAAGTTGATCTTGGCAAAACTTCCACAAGTAAGGATCATCCCATGTATAGTACTTTGGCATCGGATTTGACTTTGCTCTTTTGATGAGAAGAGAAATGGCTTGGGAGCCGCTTTGTCACCAAATAGTTGACCATGGTAGCATACCATGGCTCCTCCACTTGTATAGCATAAAGTGACTCATGAGGGAGACCTCCTTCAACCTCCTCAAGAGGGCATGATGGTCTTCCTTCATGGTTTAGCCGGCTCAAATGATCCGCCACCACATTCTTCACTCCTTTCTTGTCTTTTATTTCCACATCAAACTCACTTAGGAGAAGGATCCATCTCAACAACCTTGGCTTTGCATCCTTCTTTGCCACAAGGTATCTAATGGCGGCATGATCGGTGTAGATGATCACCTTTGTGCCCAAGAGATAAGATCGGAATTTTTCTAGAGCATAAATCACACCAAGGAACTCCTTCTCCGTCGTAGAATAGTTCTTTTGAGCATCATTCAAGAGGGTAGAAGCATATTGGATCACATGGGGTCCCTTGTCACTCTTTTGACCCAAAACCACTCCCAATGCATAGTCACTTGCATCGGTCATGATTTCAAATGGAAGATCCCATCGTGGTGCTTGAATAATTGGTGCGGTGACCAATCTCTCCTTCAAGTCATCGAATGCTTTCCTACATGAGTCATCAAAAACAAACTCCGCTTCTTTGTGCAAAAGCTTACATAAGGGGTTAGCAATCTTGGAAAAATCCTTAATAAATCTCCGGTAGAAACCGGCATGTCCGAGAAAAGACCTAATGTCTCGGGTGTTAGAGGGATAAGGTAAAGTTTTTATGATGTCAACCTTAGCCTTATCCACCTCAACCCCCCTTTCCGACACTACATGTCCTAAAACGATGCCACTAGTCACCATGAAATGACATTTTTCGGAGTTTAAAATGAGATGAGACTCTTGGCATCGCTCTAAGACAAGAGCAAGGTGTTTTAGACATGCATCATAGGAGTCCCCATGGACGGTGAAATCGTCCATGAATACTTCTATGATTCTTTCTACATAGTCGGAGAAAATACTCAACATGCACCGTTGAAAAGTTCCCGGTGCATTACACAAACCAAAGGGCATACGACGATAAGCAAATGTACCAAATGGGCATGTGAATGTGGTCTTGACTTGGTCCTCGGGTGCGATTGGGATTTGAAAATACCCCGAGTACCCGTCAAGGAAACAATAGAAAGCTTTTCCCGCTAGTCTTTCTAACATTTGATCAATAAATGGTAGCGGGAAATGGTCTTTCAATGTAACCGCATTCAAGCGGCGGTAGTCAATACACACCCTCCAACCGGTTTGTGGTCGGGTGGAGACCAAGTCTCCTTGTGCATTCTTGACTACCGTCACTCCTCCCTTTTTGGGTACGACTTGAGTTGGGCTAACCCAACGAGAGTCGGAAATAGGGAAAATGATACCCATTTGCAATAGCTTAATTACCTCTTCTTGCACTACCTCCGCCATGGGTGGATTGAGCCTCCTTTGGGGTTGTCGGACCGGTTTGGCATCCACTTCAAGCCGTATCTTGTGCATGCAAGTCACCGGGCTTATCCCTTTTAGGTCCGCTATGCTCCACCCAAATGTTTCCTTATGCTTTTCAAGTAGTGATACCAATTTGTCTTCTTGGTCCTCGGTGAGTGTGCTTGAAATGATAAGTGGTAGGGTGTTCTTGTCCCCTAGAAAGATGTACTTCAAATGGCTTGGGAGGGTCTTCAACTCGACCTTCGGAGGTTGGATTATGGAAGGGAGGGGCTTGTGGAGTGGAATACTCAAGGCAAACAACTCGGACAAGTTCGCCAGCTCAGGACGCAGGCTGCGTCGTACGACGCAGGCTGCGTCGTACGACGCAGGCTGCGTCACTAGACGCAGGCTGCGTTGAACACTACCTTGTCCAGTTTTCAGCATTGCAATGACGTTGAGCTCCTCATATGTTTCTATGGGCTCTTCCCTTTCCAAGTCTTCAAGACATTCCTGCACATCAACGGCCAACAACAAACGCAAACCTTCCTCTTCCATGGGGTTAGTTAAAGCTACCTCGAGTGGGTCTCTATCACAAAGTTTATACATTTGATTCACTAATGGCTCAAAGATATCCAAGAAGAAACAAGATTGATGGTCACTCGGGTGCCTCATGGAGTCATATATATTGTAAGTTAATCTTTTCCCTTCAAATTCCATAGTCAAGCACCCGTTTGAAACATCGATCTTGGTATTTGAAGTTTTCATAAACGGCCTACCAAGAAGGAGAGGGGTGGCACTAGAGCTAGATTCCATATCTAAGACGTAGAAATCCGCCGGGAAGACAAGATTATCGACTTCCACTAGCACATCCTCTACCATGCCCTTGGGGTAAACACTAGACCTATCGGCAAGTTGAATGACTACCCCGGTTTTAGACAAAGGTCCTAAGCCTAGGGTCTCATAAATAGATAGAGGCATGACGTTTATAGAAGCCCCAAGGTCTAGCATGGCACGTTTAAAACTTTTTCCCCCAATAGTGCAAGGGATAGTGAACATGCCCGGGTCTCCACATTTCTTGGGTAAATTTTGTTTGAAAATGGCCGACACATGTTCACTCACCCTAACCTTATGGGTTCCCTTCTTAGGATTTCTCCTAGGTGTGCAAAGTTCTTTCAAGAACTTTGCATACCTAGGGACACTATTCAACAAGTTAAGAAGAGGAATGTTTACCTCACATTTCCGGAAAGTCTCATATAAGTCATTCTCCTTGGCATATTTCCTTGTGCTTATCAAAGCACTAGGAAATGGGACTTCCGGTATGTACTCCTCCACTTCATCATCTTCAATAGTGTCTTTGCCCTTCCTTGAAATGTCTCCCTTGGGGTCCTTGCTTGTGGATCCCCCTTTCTCATTCTTCGATATCTCTTCTTGACCAACCACCAATTCTCCTTGGTCTTCAATCTCCAAAGTTTCCATCTCAAGATTCTTCATCTTTTCCTTTCCTTTTCCAAGGGGGTTTACTTCCAACTCTTTGCCTCCTCTCAAGGTCATGGCACTAGCATTTTCCCTAGGTGGGGGAATGGTTTGAGATGGGAATCTTGTGGAGCTTGAGGCTTGGGATTTTGACAAATTTGAGGCCATTTGGGATAGTTGGGTTTCCAAGTTGTTCACCCTAAGGTTGTTAGCCTCCCTATCCTTCCTTGCCTCCTCTCTATCCCTTCTTGCCTCCTACCTATCTTTCTCTTGATTGGCAAGGAGTGTTTGCAAGATGTCACTCAAGTTTCCTTGAGAAGAAGAATTCCCTTGATTTGGACCTTGGTTTGGTTGTCTTTGGGATTGAGAATTATTTGGAAAATTTGAGTTGTTGGGTCTTGGGTTGTTGAAATTTCTTTGGGGATTTTGGTTGAAATTAGAGTTTCGGTTTTGGGTTGGATTTTGGGCTCTCAAGTGATTGAATTGGCCATTTTCAAAACTCTTTGATTTGTCTCCTCCCCACCCCAAAAGATCACGATTTCCCACTTGGTTATACATTCCTCCACCACTTGGGTTTCTAGCATTGTAATTCCCATACCCCATGGCATTGACACTCTCCATGGTGGCTCCTTGCTCGATCATGATGTAACATGTATTTGTAGCATGGTCACCTCCACAATAAGAACATTCAAGTGATTCGGGGTGTTGAGAAAATGAGCACTTTTGTTGACAACCAAGTTGGACACCATGCTTTTGAGTTCACCCATCTCTTGCATGATTTTGTGATTTTGAGAGGCATAAGGATCTTCCATGGAAGATACATTTCTAGAGCTTCCTCCCCTTTCATTTTTCCTCCCGTAGCTTCTTGTGTTCATCGCCAACTTCTCAATAATGTTGTTGGCCTCGGCCACATTAAGTGTATCAATGCCACCTCCGGTGGCGGCAATGATCATCCGTTGGTCGTTTTGGCACAAACCTTCATTGAAGGCCGTCAATAAATCATCCCCCGACATCCCATGATATGGGCATCTAGCTACAAGGCTCTTGAAGCGTTCCCAATAGTCATAAAGGGTTTCCCCCATGTCTTGCTCAATGGTAGTGATGAGCTTCTTTGAATGATTATGCCTCGAATCCAGGTAATATTTATCAAGAAATTTCTTCTTCAAACCCACCCAAGTAGTGACGGAATGGGCCGGAAGACAAAACAACCATTCCTTAGCGGCATCTTGTAAAGAGAATGGAAATGCCCTAAGCTTAAATTGGTCTTCGGTCACTCCTTGGGGGATGGCCCCTTGGCAAATCATGTGGAATTCGGCCAAGTGCCTATTTGGGTCGTTTCCCACCATTCCGTGGAATCTAGGCAAGTTGTGGACAAAGAACCCCTTTAGCTCGAAGTTTACATCCCCCATGGGAGGGTATGCGATACATAGCGGTTTCTCTTCGTAGTTTCTTGCCCGGATCTCACCAATCGTTCTATTATCTTCCATTTCGGGTGGGTAAATGATGTTCAAGGGTGGTGGTCTCCTAGGAGGCGACTCAAACACTTGCTCTTGTTGTTCTTTAAAAATATTGTTCCCAAGCTCTTCTTCACTAGGCTCCCTCCAAAAGGGTCTCCTATAGAGGGGATTCGAAAACAACCAATTGGAAATGCTACTTGAGGATGGGTCAATGTCTAGGTCACCAAGTACTTCTTGTGACCTAGGCATAAACTTTTAAAAACAACTCCATCCACAACACAATTAGTAACTTCAACACCAAGTAACCTACAAACAATACAAAAAGAGTTTCAATTTGACACTTAGCTATATTGCCTTCCCCGGCAACGGCGCCAAATTTGACAGGGCTAAAACACGGTGTCGTTAATTCCGTAAATTAACTAGGCCAAATAACAATTTATAAAACCAAATCTAGACTCAAACCAACCTAAATAAAAGGGTAGTAAGGGTAAGAAAAGGATCGAACCCAAAGGAAAGCGGTATTAGCTAAAATAATCTAATCTAGACTCTTGCAAAATATCAATTAACAAAACTAACGAATCTAATCACCAATTAAAACACTAATTGCTACTTAAGACACTAATTAAAACAAAGACTTAAATTAATTACAAACTATGATATTCACAATGGCAAACATGTAGGAAAACATAAATGGGGGAATTTGGGTAAAAAGATGAGTTAACATGAAACATGAGATTCTAGTTTAGGCACTAGCACAAACACCTTCAATGCAAGTAATCAAATATGTGAGAAAATACTTAGTGTAACTATCCCAAGTAACACAACAATTAGCAAAGATGACTCCTTTCTACCTCTCCTCTTATTTATCTAATACTACCTCCTAAGAAATAATCAACATGAATTAAACCACCCAAACTTGACCCTTTACAACTAAATCCACACTTATTAAAACATAAGCATAAACAAAGGAGTAAGCTTTAAGCATTCAACCAAAGGATTAAGCTAGAATTATGCAATTCAACATTAAACCATGTAAAAATCACACAACATACAATTTATTTCCCAAAAGACTCAAACTTTTAAACCAAAGATGAAACCTTTTAAGTCTACTTCACACATTGAAGCATAGGGTGACAATTCCTACCAAGAACAAGCATTTATCAAGTAAACAAAATGTCAAGCTAGTCAAACCAAACATTCATTCACTCAACATAAAAGATTATCATAAACAAATTGCATTAAATAAAGAGGAAGAGGATTATAGAGTCATACAATTGCTAAAGGTGTGAACTTGTTCAAATTACACCAAGTAATGAAAAGATTAGCTACCCATAGTCTTCATATTACAACCAATTTCTAAATAAAACCAAATTACAAGAGCCAAAGTTGAAGAACAAAGTAGAGAATTTCTAAGGAAAATATGATGTTTCAATGTTGTATGCTTGGCTCCCTTCTCTCTCTTCAGTTTTCTTCTTATATACCCTTGGTCCGCAAACCTAGGGGCCTTGAAAGGTGGGCTTCCAAAAGACAAGACTAGAAAATGAAGAAATCCCGTGCTGAGAAAGGACGCAGGCTGCGTCCTACGACGCAGGCTGCGTCGTGGACGCAGGCTGCGTCGTGCTGACGCAGGCTGCGTCGTGCACTGCCCGTTTTTCCCTTGCTTTCCTTCTTGACTTTCGTTGACCCATGGACTTTTGGCCCCGCCTTGACTTCCATTGACCCATTGGGTTTGGTCTTCATGCCTTGATGATTCATTGCTAGCCCACTCCAATTTCCGGGTTTTTGGGTCTCGGGTTTCGGGTTTGACTTTCATTGACTTTCGGGTTTGACTCTCAAAATTGACTCAAATTACTAAAAACCAACATTATTACAAAAACTAAAATTAACATAAAACAAAGCTAATGACCCGTAAAAAGTAAAACGAAAGACTCTAAAAATTACTACTAGACACGACATAATTTGATGTTGTCAACCGTTATGTTTATTTTATAATAGATTCTATCACTCTCATAAACCATGAATTATAATCTACTTAGCCTTCTTTTCGTATTAACATTGTTGTTAGTAATCCCGCATAAAAGTAATTTAGTCAAAATTAAATCATCGTTTAATATGTCTCATTTTACTTCACCTAGTCATATAATAATCATTGTAAATTTCATCATTAGAATAATAGCCAATTTAATATTGGTCATGTCAATCATTTTAATATCCCTAATTCATAGTTTAATTTCCTACATCTTTTTCCTCTTAATTTATTTAATCTTATAAATTAAATCTAGTAGTGTAGGATTATCATTATGTAAATATAATAAATAAAATTGAAATATTGAAATGATTTGCTAGTTAAAATGAATTAAAAGAAGAATCGATGCCAATAGAACCATCTAGTTTGTTTCTTCCTTTGGTTGTGTCAAATTCTATAACTTTGTTTAATGGCCATAAACAATTGTTTGTATTAGTCAATTTCCGTCTTAGAAACGAGAGTTGGGATGGGAATTAGGACTACCAATAGGGGTTTAGTGACCTAACCAGGCTGAAAGGACGTTAGGACCCATTAAAAAGTCGGTACGAATCCGAGAGGAATATACCGCTACAAGGCTTAGACAATCGTAGTAATTCTAATATTGGTATCAATAAAGCTTTTAAATCATTTGACATGAATTTCTAATTCTCTATATCAATTTGATTAGATAGTTTATTTTACCGTCATTTTATTACCGTTCTTAGATAGTTTATTTTATTGTCATTTGTTAGTTTATTAGTTTTCTATTATTTTAGTTAGGTAGCTTTTCAATATTGTTATTTAATTATCGTTCTTAGTTAGATTTAATTATTGTCACTTTCCTTTCCGTCAAGTAGACTAGTTCATTTTATCTTGCAATTTTATTATCGTCATCAATTAGATTAGATTTATTTTTATCGCAATTTCCATACTTGTCATTTAAATATCGTCATTGTATACTTGTTATTTTATTTCATGTTAGTAGTTTAGATAATCACCTCAAATAAATCGAACTTAAATAAAAATCACCCCATAGCAATTCATAGTTAACACGTACTCCCTGAGGATCGATCCCTACTTCCCTAATTACATTCTTTATGTTGTTAGCCTAAGTGTGGGTAATTATTTTTGTATCGGGACTGCGACACAACCGGTCAGAGATTGATGGGGTTATTGCGTACCCAAATCAAATATAAATTTACCCTTTGACTAGGCTAATAGCATATAAATGGAATTAAGGAAGTAAGGGGTCGATCTCAGGGAAACGGGAGTTACTTGTTAGAATGATTTTAATGGTTTGTAAACAAAATAAAGGCATAAACACAATTAGAGTTATGATTATAACAAAGATAAAGAAGTCTAGGAAGATAGGTTCATACATGCAGATTAGTTATGTCAAGTTGGAGTTTAGAAATCATGCAATTGATTCATTGATTAGGTCCTACAACATCTTTCGATTTGTTGCTTCCATAGTACAAGATCTAGTGAGTTTTCACATATAGTAGTTTAAACTATCATGCTATTCTTTTTCTATTCAATTCCAGGTTTTCGGTCTTTGGAAAGAACATCAGATTTGTCAAAGATTGTGATCAAGAATCATCAACTAACAATACAATACAAGCATGCAATAGAACAATGGTACAAATACAATAATTTCCTTCCAACAATATCAATTACTAATCATACATGACTCGCCTATTCCCTTGGATTAGGACTACTCACTCATGATTAAACAAGATAGAACTATTGTCATACTAAGATGAATTAAACTAGTTATGGATGATGTATGAATGCAATACAAATTTTATAATGTTGGTAAGCTTAAGATGATAACAATGACTTAAAAAAAAAGAAAATAACAACAATAGAATTGGACGAACAAGAACTTAGATTATGTTATAATCTAAAGACTATATGGTAATAAATGATAAGAAACTAACAAGGGACATAAATATTACTTGAATAAAGGCTTAGAATGGAGTATGATCAAACCAAGATACTAGTTAAAGTATCACAAACAACCAAACTCTTTCTTACAACCCTTCACAAAAATCAAAAACTACTAGAGTTTTACTAGAACAAAAGAAAGAACTAAGAGAGGATTTTGAGTATGAGATGTGTTATGACTATGCTGGGGTGCTCTTCTTATAAAGGCCTTGCAAGACGCGTAAAATAAATACTCATCAATAAACCTCATAAATTGGAGGGAGTCCAAACGAAATGCGAGTATAAATACACGTCCCTGATCGGTTTTAGGTGTCCCTGATCGGAGATGCATGCTTCTAGGTGTAGTTGTTTCATCTTCCCTCTTTCACGCATCCCCATGTATGCAAACCCGATAGGGGATGTGATATCTTACTTCGGAAGATTTCTGTTATCCTTGACTTTCATTGACTTTCATGCCCCCTACGGTATAGAAGATAATGCTAGAAGATTATTTCATTTCATTTCTCTCTTTTCAAGATTTTTCTTTTTTTTTTTTCTTTCTTCTTTTTCTTCCCTTCTTTTTTTCCGGTACGGAGATATGCAATTCCGTACAACCAAGCTCACTTTGACAAAATCTTTGAATAACATCCCAACTGAGTACTCAAAAACACCTAGCATATAACTAACTCAACGAGGGTAGGCAAAAATCTATATGTAGATGGTGAAATGTGTGAGAAAGGGTTTGAAAATTTAGGCAATAGTTTTAAAGTGAATAGCTTTTTGGTATTAACAAACCATGATTACAATGCTAGTAAGAAATGTAGTGAGAATTATACTTATGCGTTTTGACATAACAAAAATCATAAGGAGAACTACCTACACCTAAGCAGGTCTGGGTATGGATGTACCAGTCTTAGTAGGCTCTACCTTTCATTTTTATTTAGTTTGTTAAATGTCGAGATCAATTTTACTTATTTCAAGAATTCATCCCTTATCTACTGTGTCAAAGACTTCCCTATGCATGTAAAATTCTATCAATACAAGTGGATCATTAGCTTGAAAGCAATAGTTGAAGATGTATCATGATGTGATAATACTATGCAAAATGAACAAAAGGAATTTATTTATTTTTTTTTTAAAAAAACTAACAGAGTAAAGTAAAATGCATTCCCTCCCTGAAGGTAAACATCATATTGTCCTCAATGTGCTAAATACAAACCATGTTAATGAATACTAAGACGTTTAATGGCAAAAAAGGGATGAAATGAGAGAAGGAAGAAACTTACAAAACCACACAGACTTCCCCAAGATTATCATAAAAATGCCTTTTAGGAATGTGTAAAAGTTCCTTCATTTGTTTTGCCTGTAAATAAAGCAAACTATATAAATGAGAAAAAGAAACACGGATTGCCTTCCGAGAAGCGATGGTTTAACGTCACGCACCACGGATGTTCAATGAGAGATCAAGGTATGGGAATTGAGGGCTCCAAGTGACGGACTTCGACAACTTCAATTGTCGAGTTACTGTAGTAGTGCTTGAGACGGTGACCATTGACCTTGATTTTCTCACCATTTGTGGGCATAACTTTGACATAGCCGAATTTGCTTACATAAGTGACAGTGAAAGGACCTAACCATCTTGTCTTAAACTTTCCTGGAAATATTTTCAAACGGGAATTGAAATGATGTACTTGATCCCCAAAATTGAATTCTCTCTTGATTATGATCTTGTCGTGCCAACCTTTTGTCTTCTCTTTGTAGAGGGGGAGAGCTCTCATAGGCTTGCAGACGAAACTCCTCGAGTTCATTCAATTGTAACAACATGAAGCGCTACGTTTAGTGTCCAGGTTAATTTCTTTGATAGCCCAGTAAGCTTTGTCTTCCATCTCTACTGACAAATGACAGGATTTCCCGTAGACCATCCTAAAGGGTGATATCCTAATAGGTGTCTTAAATGTTGTGCGATAAGCCCATAACGTGTCATTAAGTTTAGTGCTCCAATCCTTCCTTGATTTTGAGAAAACTTTGTGAAGGACTTTTTTGAGTTCTTTGTTCGAGACTTCTACTTGGCCACTGGTTTGAGGATGATAAGCCAAGCCTCTCCTATGGGATACTCCATATTTGGCTAGTAAGGCATCGCGTTTCTTCTCCCTAAAATGTGTTCCTCCATCACTTATGATGGCTCTGAGCACAACAAAGCGAGGGAAGATGATCTTCTTGAAAAGGTGGATCACGGCCCTAGCATCATTGGTTGGTGTTGCAATCGCTTCAACCTATTTGGAGACATAGTCGACTGCGACTAAGATATAGTGATTTCCCTTTGATGTAGTTAAATGACCTTGATAATCAATCCCCTAGACATTGAATACTTCCAATTCTAGGATCCCATTTTGAGGCATTTCATACCTCTTTGATTTGTCCCATCCTTTCGCAAGCATCGCATGTCATAACGAAGTCTCTTGAATCCTTGAACATTGATGGCCAATAAAATCCAGATTGGAGAACTTTGGCCACTGTTTTTGAAGGTCCATGATGACCACCGTAAGGGGAAAAAAAGACATCCTTCGAGCACCCCATTCACTTACCATTGAGGGATACATCTTCGGTACAACCCATCGGAGCGATGTTTAAAAAGGTAAGGGTCATCCAAAATGAAGAATTTCACATCTTGTAAGAACTTCTTTCTTTGATTGTAAGACATGTCGGATAGTAATTGATTACCAACGATGTATTTGGCAATGTCGGCGTACCAAGGTGTGGTCTTCTCAATCGCCATCAACGAATCATCAACTAAAGAATTGTTAATTGGTGTTTTTACTCCAACTTCCTCAACCTTTAGTCGTGAAAGATTATCTGCAACAACATTCTCAGCTTCCTTGCAAAAGTAAGATCCATCGGATGAGCCTGGGCTTTGCTTCCTTCTTTGAAAGTAAGTACTTCAAGATGAGTGTAAATGATGACTTTAGATCCAATAAAATTGGAGCGAAATTTATCTAGGGCATGGAGAATAGCAAGGAGCTCCTTCTCAGTAGTTGCATAGTTGATGTGGCCTGGATCTAATATTTTTCTTGCATAGTAAATAGCGAGCAATATCTTCTCCTTTCTCTGGCCAAGGACTAACCCTACTGCATAATCACCTGCATCACACAATAGTTCAAAGGGTAGGCTCCAGTCAGGTGAGTGGAGATAGGTGCTGTAATCAAAGCATTTTTTATTTTGTTGAAAGATTCGAGGAAATTATCAATGAAAATAAAAGGTGCATCTTTGAAAAGAAGTTATGTTAGGGGTTTAGCAATTTAAGAAAAATCTTGAATAAAACGGCGATAGAAACCCGCTGGTCCTAGGAAACTCCTAACACTTTTGACGTTCACTGGTAAGGGTAATTGTTCATCACTTGGACGTTGGCGCGGTCCACCTCTATACCTCTTTCAGAAATGATATGGCCAAGTACTACTCCTTCCGTTACCATGAAATGACATTTTTCCCAATTTAAAACCAGGTCGACTCCTCACATCTTTTCAAGACTCGTGGCAAATTAGATAAACAATCATCAAAAGTAGTGCCATAGACACTAAAGTCATCCATGAAAACCTCTATGATTGACTCTACAAAGTCATAAAAGATGATGGTCAAGCATCGTTGGAATGTTGTGGGTGCATTACGGAACCCGAATGGCATTCTTCGTTCGGTAAGCAAACGTACCATATGGGCTGGTAAAGATGGTCTTTTCTTAATCCTCGGGGTAAATGAGTATTTGGAAGAATCTCGAGTAACCATCTAAGTAACATAAGTACTTGTGAAAAGCCAGTCTTTTTAACATTTGGTCAATAAAGGATAAAGGGTAATGATCCTTCTTGGTGGACTAGTTCAGTTTCTTATAGTTAATACACTTGTACCACCCTGTGACGATCCTGGTGGGGATAAGTTCATATTTATCATTTTTTACCATAATTGTCCCTCCTTTCTTTGGGACCACATGGAGTGGACTAACCCATTTAGAGTCAGATTTTGCATAAATAATTTCTGCAACTAACAGTTTCATGACCTCGTTTTTTACTACCTTTTGCATGTTGGGGTTTAATTTAAACGGCGCTGACTCCGGACACAAGGTTTATGTCTCTATTCTAGGTGAATTGTGTGCATGCAAAAGTCGGGGATTATACCTCTCAAATCATCAAGTTTTTAACCTATAGCCTTTCTATGTGTTCTCAAGATAGCGAGCAAGGAAGATAGTTGACTTGTAGTAAGGGATGCACTAACTATGACTTGGCACATTTTAGAGTCATCTAGAAAGGCATACCTTAAATTTACTGGAAGAGGTTTGAATTCGGGTTTTTGTACCTCTACCTTGCTGGGTGTATCGATTAAGCCAATGAACTGTTGATTTTCCTCCGGTGAGTGTTCCTCTTTAGTTAGATGAGCTTCGAACTTGCGAATCTCAGTATCCTCCGTGCTATCAATACCTGCAAAATCTTCTAGCAAAAGAATTGCGTCCAAAGGCTCTTTGATAATTAAGTGATGTAATGAATCATCTATAATAGAGTCTAAGACATTAATGAAATAACAAGACTCTTCTAGCAATGGGCTGTTCATAGCATTTTTCAAATTGTAGGTGAATTGTAGGTACCTATAGTGCAAGGGATTGAAAAACTACCAGGATCTTTTAACTTACAAGGGGACTTATTTTGTAAGAGAGCACTACACTCAGTGGTGAATGCTATGATTTCAACATCGTTCAAAGTCCTCTTCTTAGTTAAAATGTCCTTTATTAATTTTGTGTAAGAGGGGTTTTGGGTGATTAATTCAGTAAATAGAACTGTTACCTGGAGATTCTTCACCACTTCCATGAACTTACTGAATTGAGTCTCCTTATGAGTCTTATTTAGACGGTGAGAAAAAGGGACTTGAATTTTGATTGGTTCTTTTGCTTTGTCATCCTTTGTTTCGGGAAGAACTCCTACTTTGTCAGTGGCAACCTTGGGATCTTTTACTTCATTAGCTAGAGACGTTGTTTTGGTTGTCTATTGCCTCATTAGTGGCAACTTCATGGGTCTCTTCTGGCATAGATGGTAATTCCCTAGAGCTTACATCGCTCCTTACAGTAACGACATTTGCGGTATCTCTATGTTGCTCACCGTGGGGTGGGATTTGACCAGGTTTTCTTTAGGCATTTGAGGCTGCCAATTGAGCCATTTTGTTTTCAAGCATATTGATGGCTGTCTTTTTTGCTTGGTCACTTTTTTGGAATCGGGCAAGCATTGAGTCTTGTTTTTGGACAACTTGCAAGAGCATCGATTTAATTTTGCTCAAGCTTGAGTTAGGTGGTTGGGAAGATTGGCCTTGGTTTGGGAATGGTAGATTTTGTTGATTGTAGCCTTGATTGTAGTTTTGTTGTGACCTTTGAGTTTGGAAACCAGGTGGGTTATATTGTTTTTGATGAGGTATGTATGGTTGGCTTTGTGGTTGGATTTGATGTGGATTTTGAATATCGGTGCTTTTATAAGACATGTTGGGATGATATTTGGTGTTTTCATTGTAGAAGTTTGAATAAAGATAGCCTTGTCTTTGGGTTTGATAAGTATTCACTTGTTCGATGGAGCTTCTACACTCTTGGGAACAATGTCGTCCATTTCCGCAAATTTGGCACATCATCACTTGGCCAGTGACGTTGACTTATTGTCGAGACTGGGAAGAGCTTCCTACTTGATTGTTAGAGGAGGGCTATTTGGGCTTCTAGACGGGCTACCTTTAAGTCTTCTTGTGTTGCTTTTGATGGCATAGCGCGTGAATTGCTATGTTAGGAATCATGGATCGCCATAGATTCGATAGTTGAGTGGGCAAGTTCTACATCGATTTGGTCAAATCGACCAATTATTGGCGGAGCCTAGGATGCGTCGAGACTCACCGCAACAACCATTGTAGAAGGTGATGGCTAGAAACCATGGACCTAATCCATGATAGGGAAACTCTCTTTGTAATTCCTTGTACCTTTCCCAAGCTTCATAGAGGCTTTCGTCGCCCCCTTGTCGGAATCTAGTGATTTGGCTCCTTAAGAGTGCGATTCTCTCGGGTAGGAAATATTTTTGGTAGACCCAATGGGTAATTCCTAAGGCAACTTTATCTAAACTATTGTTCAAAATCTTACCCTTTCCAGTCAAAGAAAAGGAAAAAGCATTTCCCTAATCTGATCTTGGGAAACCCCATTTTGTCTAATAGTGGAGCAATAATCGCAAATGTTTTGGATATGGAGATTTGGGTCTTCGCTAGCACTACCACCAAATTGGGATATTTCTATAAGGCTTAGAAAAGCTGGCTTGATTTCGAAGTTTCTAGCAATTATTTGGGGAGTAGAAATACCCTTTTGTAATGTTACGGCTGTGGGTTTGGAATGATCAGATAGGCAAACCATTTTCTTTTGTGGGTTTTATGAATCATGGTGAGTGAAAATATTCTTCTTCTTCAAGGCTGGGGTGAATATCTGAATTGGTATCACGAATACGATCCAAACTTGAAATGTCATAAGCTTGAGAAATTTCGTTAAATAAGTTTTGATGCCTACGCAAAGTCTCTTCGAGGTTTGGGTCAAATGAAATAGATGTCCAAAGTCGATAGGATCCGGACATAGGACGCAAAAACTACGACGAAAATTTTAATGGACAAAGGTAAAGAAAATAAAGTGCAAGAAAATTATAAGTGAAGAAAACCGTTTCCCCGGCAATGACGCCAAAATTTGATAAGGTTGCCGCGTACCCAAATCAAAGAATTTACCCTTGGACACGGCTAATAACATATATATGCAATTAGGGAAGTAAGGGGTCAATTTCGAGGAAACGAGAGTTACTTGTTATAATAACCTTGTCATGATTAACTACCTCAGGACGAATATTGATTGTGATGATTTTTAAACAAAAGAAAGGCATAAACAGAATTAAAGTTATGATTATAACAAAGATAAAGAAGTCTAGCGAGATACGTTCATACATGTAGATTAGTCTATGTCAAGTTGGAGTTTAGAAATCATGCAATTGATTCATCGTTTAGGTCCTACAACATCTTTCGATTTGCTGCTAGCATAGTACAAGGTCTAGCGAGTTTTCACATATACTAGTTTGAACTACCATGCTAACTTTTGTCTATTCAATTTCAGACTTTCGGTCTTAAGAAAAAACATCAGATTTAGCTAAAGAGTATGATCAATAATCATCAACTAACAATACAATCAAAGCATGGTTTAATTCATCTTAATAATAGTTCTATCTTGTTTAATCATGAGTGAGTAGTCATAATCGTTGGGGAATAGGGGAGTCATGTATTATGTATGAATTCAATACAAAGTTTATAATGGTGGTAAGATTAAGATTGATATAGTGTCATTTCACCCTACATTTTCACCCCTTTTTTGTCTCGTTTTGCTTGCCTTTAACGCTCCCTAAGAGCGTTTCTACGTGTTTTACCTTCTTCTAGCATATTTCTCGCTTTTATCGTGTTTTTGTAGGTAAACCGTCATTTAAGGCGATTTCTACCTAGTTTTGATCGACAAAGAAGAAGGTGAACATCTCGGAGGACCCACGGAATACCTTGGGGGCCCCACATACCCTTGGGGGCCCTACTCGATGTGCCAAAGCCCTCCCGAGTCAAGACAAGCGAAACCGGGAAGGAAGTAACGAAGTCAAGCAAAGGAAGAGGGACAAGGAAGATTTCACGGGCGTGAAAGGCATCTCACGGTCGTGAGATGCCTTTCCAAGAAGTTGGTTTATCGAGCATTTCAGCTCACGACCGTGAAACTCATTTCACGGTCGTGAAACTAAGTCACGGTCGTGAAACTTGTTTCACAGTCGTGACTTGTTCGTGAAAGAAGACCTTGCTCTGCCACTAATCTCACGACCGTGACTTGGAGTTTCACGGTCGTGAGACGTGTTTCACGACCGTGAAACCTATTTCAAGGTCGTGACTTTACCAGTCCATGAAGCCTTTCGAAGCCCATCTTCCTCCATTTTGTAAACCTATAAATAGACCCTCTTATGTAATTAGAGGGCACGAAACCCTAGATCTGAAACTCTCATAGAATTAGTATTTAATCTTGTATTAATCTTCCATAATTAAGCAAATTAGTCGGTTAATTAGTAATTTCGATTTGGTTTAGTGTTGGAATTTGATTTATATTCAAAGATTTGTGACAAAATCTTGGTTATTATATCAAAGTTCTCATCTTTTTCCAAGTTGGTATAATTCCTTTACTTAATCTTGTCTTTAATTAAGTTTTCATTTCAATTCTTGCTATCTATTCATTGTTAATTAGAAAATGTTGATTGTTGTTGATTTCCTTTTGCAATCCTTAGTTAATATTGAATTTCCTTTGAATATGAGTGAGTAGTGATCTTACTAGGGTTATGTGGGGGATTATGGGTTCTAGTATGAGTTAATGTGTTCTTGTTGGGGTTAATAGTTGATTATTGTCTTGTCTCCATGCTATGCTTATAACATGTTTGATGAAATGCCTACTTGAGTTTGCATGATTCTTTCGTTTGTTTCGAATACCATAAGATCGAAAGTCATGGTTTTTCGTAGAACCGCTAGTTTGGCAAGCCGTATGTAGTGACGCGATAGCTAGTTAGAGTCGGTTTTAGGAGGAATTGTAAGAACGAAAGCCCCAATTCACTTTCCTAGACTAGATGACATTTCGACTATTAGACCCGGCTCTTTCACTCGCCTTTACTACCCATATGAACCCACTCACCCTAGTTTTCCCTCTTATTTGATAAAAATCCAATCTTTCTAGTCTTAGACTCCTTTTGTTGTTTTTATTTGCTTTTAATTATTGTTATTTACTTTAGCCAACAAATCCAAACCCAAATTACTTTGTGACTTTGCAAGAGACCTAGTAGACTATTAGATCATTTCTAGACACCAACCGTCCCTGAGATCGACACTCTTACTACACTATTATTTCTAAACCAAAATGGCGCCGTTGCCGGCGACGGTGTATGTTTAATTTGATTGTTTTTAGTTTGCTTAGTTTTTTGCCTCTTGTCTTGAGAAACCTAGTTTCTCGAGGCATTCTCACCGTTTACATTTAGTTTTCTTGTATGCCCAGGGGAGCTCCCCCAAAGGATCAACCTCCAATCGATCCCGAGATCGAAAGGACCTTTAGGAGACTTCGCAAAGTTTTCAAAACCGCAAATAGAAGCTCTTCTTCGAATCCGATTACTACAACGGAGGAGCCTCTACCTTCGATTGAAGAAAGGGAAATCCGGGAAAGTAACGAGGTAGAAATTGAGCATCCAAGGGTAGAGAATTGGGAGGGTCTTGTGCCGATCGCGGAGTTTGTGAATCCTTTTGGAATCCCACCAACCATCCCACTTCCCATCCAACCACCCACTCTCCTAAGAATGCCTAAATTCTCATCTCACTCCATTCCCACGGAAGATACTCTTCCAAACACCACCCCCGTACCACAAAATCTAACCGGAAATTTCATTGCTAAAACCGCTTTTATCCAATTGGTGGAGAGGAACCAATTTGGAGGTATGCCAAGTGAAGACCCTCATCTACACATGGAGACTTTTTGTGATTATTGTGATGCCGTTTCTCAAACGGGAGTGACTCAAGACCAAATCCGATGGGTTTTGTTTCCTTTCTCTCTTATTGGAGCGGCAAAATGATGGTTGAAGTGTCTTGACAAGGTTGCCCTAGGTATTGACTCATGGAAGAAGCTAGCTCTAGCTTTTTATCAAAAGTTCTATCCATCGGAAAAGAGAAATATGTTGAGAGCTAACATAACCGGCTTCAAGCAAAGGGATGAAGAGTCACTCTATGAAGCTTGGGACCGATTCAAGGAGATCATTCGATCTTGCCCTCACCATGGTTTGAGTGAGTGGTTCTTGGTACAACAATTTTGGAATGGACTTTATGAAGATGCTAGAGGAATTTTGAACATGGGATCAAATGGAAGGTTCACGGAAGTAGATGATGCTCAAACTTGGGCAAGAATAGAGGAGATGGCGGCCCATAACTCACAATTTAGTAGGCCAAGGCAAACTCCTAGGGGAAAGCATGAGGTGAGCTCCGTCACCCAAATGGGAGCCGAATTTGGAGCTCAACTTAGCTCTTATATGGAAGCAATGAACCTCAAAATGGACCAACAAACGGCTCTATTCCAACAAGCTCAAAGCTCATTAACTCAACCCTATGCAACAAGTGAATGCTATGGTGATGGCACCAAGCTTACCTCAAGGGGTTTGTGAATGTTGTGGAACATTTGGTCATGATCCTCAAGAATGTAGAGGATCCGTGGAACAAGTGAATGCCTTTCAATCTTATAGGCAAGGAACCCCCTACTCCAACTTTTACAATGAGAACACAAAGAACCACCCAAATATCTCATACAAAAGCCAAAATGTCCAAAACCCTCAACCACAACCATATGTTGCCCCACCCATGAGAAACAATCAACAAAACTTTCAAAGACCACAATACAATCAAAACCAACCTTCCTACAATCAACCACAATACAACCAAAATCAATACAACCCACCACCACAAAATCAACCTCCCATGCAACCACAAGTTGGGGATCCAAACTTGGACATTCACAAAGCGATTCTCCAATTGCAAAAAGACAACCAAGCCAAAGATATTATCATCAATAACATCCTTGCCCACAATAAAATGCTTGAAACTCAAGTGACCCAAATAGCCTCGGGGAGTTCCTCTAGGGGAAAGGGTCAATTACCTCCTCAAGGTAACCCACCTAGAAATGAAACCGCCAATGCCATACATTTGAGGTGTGGAAAGAGTTATGAGGGACCAAAGATGCCAATTGACGATGATAATGGTGAGGGAGACAAAGTGGAAGATGATGGGCCAATTGCGAATGAAGTTGTTGAATTGGATGACAAGGAGGAAGAGTGCTCTTCAAGTGAGCAAGTTGTTGTTGAAAAGAGGGATGTTGTGGTAACAACAAACAAGAAGGTCGAGGAGCCTATTGTGATAAGGCTACCTTTTCCTTCTAGACAAGCCAAAACAAAGCTTGACAAGCAATTAGGCAAATTCATGGACATTGTCAAGAATTTGGAGGTCTCCATTCCATTCACCGACCTCATCACTCAAATTCCCGCCTATGCAAAATTCATGAAAGACATCCTTACAAAGAAGAATTCATTGAATGGAGTTGAAACCGTGGCATTCACCGATGCGTGTAGTGCGTTTCTACAAAAGCCAACCCCTCCAAAGTTGAAAGATCCGGGTAGTTTCTCCATCCCATGCACCATAGGCAACATAACAATTGACAAGGCCTTGTGTGATTTGGGAGCTAGTGTGAGTGTGATGCCATACTCCATTTGTGAGAAGCTTGGCATGGGGGAACTTAAATGCACAAACATCACACTCCAAATGGCAGACCGATCTTTAAAGCAACCTTTGGGTGTATTGGAGGATGTCCCGGTTAGAATTGGGAAGTTTTTCATTCCGGTGGACTTCATAGTTCTTGATATGGCGGAGGATTCTCAAATCCCCATTATTCTCGGGAGGCCATTCTTGCACACCGCCGGAGCGGTGATTGATGTGAAACACGGGAGTCTAACTCTTGAGGTGGGAGATGAGAAAATTACATTCAACTTGCAAAATGCCATGAAAGCTCCAAATCTTGGAGAATCTTGTTATTTTATTGATATCATCGATGCCTTTGTTGAAGAAGTTACACCTAGCTTCTTTATGAGGGACCCTTTGGAGGCTATCTTGACTTTGGAGCCAAGGGATATCATGGAGGAGCTACATGGGTTTGAGTTCGACTTACTTGAAGGAACTTTGGAAGGAGAAGAGCTTGATGAACAACAACGTTTAAGACTCGAGTCTATCATCCAAAACTCTTGTGCGGTAGATATTGCGGTAGAGGTACAAGCTCCTTCTCTAAAACCCCTTCCTTCTAACTTAGCATATGCTTATCTTGATGAGTCGAAGTGCAAACCTGTGATCGTAAATGCTAACCTTGATGATAATCAATTAAATGCATTGTTGTGTGTTTTGAGAAAACATGAGAGAGCTATTAGTTATAGCTTGGATGATTTGAAGGGGGTTAGCCCCGAATTGTGTATGCATAGAATTCACATGCAAGATGATCATGAGCCTAGAAGGCAACCCCAAAGAAGACTAAACCCCACCTTGCAAGAGGTAGTCAAAGGTGAAGTCATGAAGCTACTTGATGCCGGGATCATCTACCCAATCTCTTACTCCGATTGGGTTAGCCTCGTGCAAGTGGTGCCAAAGAAAGGTGGCACCACGGTAGTGAAGAATGATAAAGATGAACTAGTGCCTACTAGGGCAGTGACGGGATGGAGAATGTGCATAGATTATAGGAGGTTGAATGCCTCAACAAGAAAGGATCATTTCCCCCTTCCCTTCATTGATCAACTCCTAGAAAGACTTTCCTCAAACAAGTATTTTTGCTATTTAGATGGATACTCGGGATTCTTCCAAATCCCAATCGACCCAATTGACCAATCTAAGACTACATTTACATGCCCTTATGGCACTTTTGCCTATAGGAGAATGCCATTCGGTCTTTGCAATGCCCCGTCTACATTCCAACGATGCATGATGAGTATTTTTTCCGATTACATTGAATCTATCATGGAAGTTTTTATGGATGATTTTAGTGTGTATGGGAAAGACTTTGATTTGTGCTTGCATAACTTGTCTTTGGTGTTGGAAAAATGTGAATAAGTGAGTCTTGTTTTGAATTGGGAGAAATGCCACTTCATGGTAAATGAAGGGGTAGTTCTTGGTCATCTTATCTCGGAAAAGGGTATCCAAGTTGATAAAGCAAAGGTGGAAGTGATTGAGCAATTACCCCCATCTTCAAACCTCAAAGGGGTGGGAAGCTTCCTTGGTCATGCCGGCTTTTATCGCCGGTTCATCAAGGACTTCTCCAAAATTGCTAAACCACTTACACAACTTCTTCTCAAGGATACCCCTTTCCATTTTACTAATGAGTGTGTTGAGGCATTTGCTAGGATAAAGGAAGCTCTTATCTCGGCCCCGGTCATGAAATCCCCGGATTGGGAATTGCCATTTGAAGTGATGTGCTACGCAAGCGATTATGCCGTTGGCGCGGTTCTTGGCCAACAGAAGGACAAAGCTTTGCATGCCATATACTATTCTAGCAAGACCCTTGATGAAGCACAAGTTAACTATGCAACAACGTAAAAAGAGCTTCTTGCTATTGTTTATGCTCTTGATAAGTTCCGTTCATATTTGATTGGCTCCAAAGTCATTGTTTATACGGAACATGTCGCACTTAAATATTTGCTTGCAAAGAAAGAAGCTAAGCCCCGCCTCATTAGATGGATCCTTCTCTTACAAGAATTCGATTTAGAGATAAGAGATAAGAAGAGTGCGGAAAATGCGGTGGCGGACCACTTGTTCCGGCTATGCTACAATGGAAGTAAAGATGACATGCCTATCAATGATTCATTCCGGATGATTTTCTCTTGGCATTAATGAAACCATTCAAAATCAAGCACCTTGGTTTGCGGACTTTGCCAACTACATTGTGGGTGGTGTTCTTGTTGGAGTAAATGTCCTCAACTATAGTGCGATCACATAATTAAATCTCAATAATAAGAATACAAAGGGATGATGAATATTATAGTCACTAGTCAACATAAATCGGTAATGATTGGCTCAATTGAGTTTGACGTTACTATCGTATGATGGTGGTGATCATTGATCCTTGAGGTCAAACCTAAAGGACAATCCCCTAATCAGTCAATTAATAATTGTGATAGCGATACAGATTAATTAATCCCTTAAATTGAACCAAGTTTATATTGTAAGTGAGAATTATATCTTATTGTAATATGATTAAATAAGATTCATTTTGGTAATTAATTGTTATATTACTAAGAATGCATTATGTTTATGAAACATTTGAGATAAGTGAAATTGGTCGATTATAATTACAAACTGTTGTAGATTATATTAACCAAATATGATATGACCCATTTTATTTACATGTAATTATAAAATGTGACTTAAATTGTTAAGTCTAATTTATTTGTTATGAAATTGCATTTAAATTGGTTAAATGCACATTTATAAGTAAAATTACATGTTACATGTCACATGTCACACTTGTGACAAATGACAAATTGCAAAAATAAAATGGACACCCATATTACAAGGGTGCACCGGTTTTGGTAGTATACAAAGAGGGTGATTATTTTTGTGTATTATTCTAATTAGGAATTAGACATAATCATGCACAAAAACTATTACCAACACTCAACCTTTTACATTGTTAAGAACAATTGGAAGTGACAACACCCCACCCATGTGGGGTGTGTGTGACCGGTTTTTACAAGCCACAAAGGGGCTTGTTTTTCCCTCTTATTATATACTACAACATCTCATATTTTGCATGTATCCTTATCTCTCTAAATCTCTTCTTTCTTACTCTAAAACTCAAGAAGTTTTCATATAATTTAGAGTTCATATTCTAATAAAATTACTAGTGTAGTAATAGAGTTATTAGATTTATTTTAAAGGGTTACTACTAATAATACTAGTGTAGTATTTTAGTAGAGATAAAAAGGGTTGTCTTGGGTGCTACTTATAGGAGTGTTCTTATACTAAGAACTTGGAATTCATCCTCATATTCATAGATCAAGAACAATATTTGGAAGGAGTTCAAATATTGTGCCCATATTACTTCATAATCAATGTAAGAAGTTGTTCTTTCCTTATCTTTTGTTATGCATGCATAATGTGGGGGATGGGAAACTATTTTCATAGTTTGAAAAATTTGAAAAAATCCAAAAACAATTGAAAAAGTTTGAAAATTCCTAAAAATTAGCTTGTTTATATCTTACTTTGTATATATTTGCATTGCTTTTTCTTCTAACCTCCATACATAGGTCCGCTACACATCGCTTAAGAGACTTATAGAAGGGATTAAGAAGACCGCCATGGTATGATCGTTCTTATTCCTTCCCCTTCTTTCTTTCATTACTTCTTACCACATGAGGAGTTTGGAGGAATTGTTGATGATTGCGATGTGGATTTTGATGAATTGGCGGTTGTGTGACTTATGTGCTGTTAGGGGGCTTCATTAGATTAATTGTCACGTAGTTCACTAGAGCATTTGCATTAGTTTGTATATATGTTGCTTAATTCTAGATCATGGCATGTAGTTGCATTTAGGAGAACTTTTTAAAAAAAATGCCTAATTTGGAAATTGATCAAGCTTGGATAGACCCTTGTAGATACTTTTTTTGCTTAGCACTTTGCCTATTAAAATAGATTTTGAAACACCTTTTAATGTGTATTTTTAGTATAATTTTCGCACCGTTTCCTAGAGCCTAGTCAAGGGCTTGCATTTACCATCTTGACCATCCCCATGGTGTGAAAATTCCTTGGTGAACGCTTTCCTAGGTGACTCTCAAGGCCATGTAATTGTCCAATCATCACATTTCACTACATTTGACAAAAAGGAAATTTTTCCATCACAAGTCCAAAAATTGAGTTCAAACACAATTGAAAAGAAAAGCTTGAAATTTTGCATATCTTTGCCTTAGTCCTAGCTTAGGGAGTGCACTTGGAGACTTCTAGGCTCTTCTAGAGTACCCTCGCTACATATGGGGTCTCTCTCAATGTCGCTACGGCGAGGATTTGCCTATTGTTGGTCTCCGCCGCACACCTTTCACTAGGCTACCTTGCTCGCAAAAGGCACCCAAATCAAGCAAAAATCAAAGACAAAAAGAAAAAGAAATCAAATAAGAACTCAAACATCTCGCTTCCTTACCTTTTTTATGATTACTCCTACGTTACATGGCTAAGAGGGGACGACCCTTCCTTTCACTTAGGTGAGAGGCGGAATTCCGATCCTACAGTGTCTTCTAACACCATGGGGCCCTCGCTTTCCATCCCGCTTTTTCACCCTTGACAAAGTTTTCTAGTGAACGTGAACGAATATACTAATTTTACACAATAAAGAGGTGATTTATTTCTATCTTTCTAGGCCTAGTTCTTTGTAAAACTAGTAAGTACATAGGAATTTGCATGCTTGAAATTTTTCCATTTTAGATGAATCCCGGCACATGGAGGAGGCATGTTGCCACTTGCTTTTATAGATGCATTCTCATATGTTTTGTGTGCTTCATTGCCTAGAATGCATCGGAGTTTTGGCAAGACTCCACTTGCCTTGCAAGAAGGGATCCTACCTCATGGATACCTTGTTGCGAGTTGAAGGGACGGAGCAAGGCCCATTAATTGCCTTGTATCGGTTAGGATTAGCGTAGTTAATTAAGGGTCTTGACTATTGTTCATCCTTACTCGGGACGAGTAAGGGTTTGGTTTGGGGAGATTTGATATAGTGTCATTTCACCCTACATTTTAAACACTTTTTGTCTCGTTTTGCTTGCCTTTAACGCTCCCTAAGAGCGTTTCTACGTGTTTTACCTTCTTCTAGCATATTTCTCGCTTTTATCGTGTTTTTGTAGGTAAACCGTCATTTAAGGCGATTTCTACCTAGTTTTGATCGACAAAGAAGAAGGTGAACATCTCGGAGGACCCACGGAATACCTTGGGGGCCCCACATACCCTTGGGGGCCCTACTCGATGTGCCAAAGCCCTCCCGAGTCAAGACAAGCGAAACCGGGAAGGAAGTAACGAAGTCAAGCAAAGGAAGAGGGACAAGGAAGATTTCACGGGCGTGAAAGGCATCTCACGGTCGTGAGATGCCTTTCCAAGAAGTTGGTTTATCGAGCATTTCAGCTCACGACCGTGAAACTCATTTCACGGTCGTGAAACTAAGTCACGGTCGTGAAACTTGTTTCACAGTCGTGACTTGTTCGTGAAAGAAGACCTTGCTCTGCCACTAATCTCACGACCGTGACTTGGAGTTTCACGGTCGTGAGACGTGTTTCACGACCGTGAAACCTATTTCAAGGTCGTGACTTTACCAGTCCATGAAGCCTTTCGAAGCCCATCTTCCTCCATTTTGTAAACCTATAAATAGACCCTCTTATGTAATTAGAGGGCACGAAACCCTAGATCTGAAACTCTCATAGAATTAGTATTTAATCTTGTATTAATCTTCCATAATTAAGCAAATTAGTCGGTTAATTAGTAATTTCGATTTGGTTTAGTGTTGGAATTTGATTTATATTCAAAGATTTGTGACAAAATCTTGGTTATTATATCAAAGTTCTCATCTTTTTCCAAGTTGGTATAATTCCTTTACTTAATCTTGTCTTTAATTAAGTTTTCATTTCAATTCTTGCTATCTATTCATTGTTAATTAGAAAATGTTGATTGTTGTTGATTTCCTTTTGCAATCCTTAGTTAATATTGAATTTCCTTTGAATATGAGTGAGTAGTGATCTTACTAGGGTTATGTGGGGGATTATGGGTTCTAGTATGAGTTAATGTGTTCTTGTTGGGGTTAATAGTTGATTATTGTCTTGTCTCCATGCTATGCTTATAACATGTTTGATGAAATGCCTACTTGAGTTTGCATGATTCTTTCGTTTGTTTCGAATACCATAAGATCGAAAGTCGTGGTTTTTCGTAGAACCGCTAGTTTGGCAAGTCGTATCTAGTGACGCGATAGCTAGTTAGAGTCGGTTTGAGGAGGAATTGTAAGAACGAAAGCCTCAATTCACTTTCCTAGACTAGATGACATTTCAACTATTAGACCCGACTCTTTCACTCGACTTTACTACCCATATGAACCCACTCACCCTAGTTTTCCCTCTTATTTGATAAAAATCCAATCTTTCTAGTCTTAGACTCCTTTTGTTGTTTTTATTTGCTTTTAATTATTGTTATTTAGTTTAGCCAACAAATCCAAACCCAAATTACTTTGTGACTTTGCAAGAGACTTAGTAGACTATTAGATCATTTCTAGACACCAACCGTCCCTGAGATCGACACTCTTACTACA
>JAIUZE010012285.1:0-11814 GCA_022085475.1 Heliosperma pusillum | reverse complement strand
GTTCACGTGTGTGCGTCGGGAGCGTTTAAAGCTCTGATACCAACTGTGACAACCCTCGCGAATGCGGAAATAAAACATACAAGCATGTGATTTAATTAGCGACTAGAAAAAACGAGGAGTGTCAAATATTACAAACATGCGGAAATAAAACATACAAACATGCGGAAATACGGTGTTTTTAAAACTTTTTACATGCAATTAGAAAAAACGAGGAGTGTCAAATATTACAAACTAAAGTATGAAATACAACAAGAGACGTAGTCTCTCAAAATGTTAACCAACAACAAAGTTATTAGCAACTAGCTAATCAACGCCTAGAGGTGTTTCATCCAGGGACAACGCCCGCTAGCTCACACCCGAACCCAAAATACCACAAGCAAAAAGCCATCCAATCAAGCAACCTGTTCATCCATGAAAAACATGAACGCCACAGTCAGTGGGGAGTAACTCCGGGTTCTCCCAGCCATATCACATTAAACGTACATAGAAGGAAATACAAAAGTAAAATCATGCATATATGAATATACATGTGAAATACAATAAGAATAGATAGGCAATTCAATATATAAGAGTAAGAGCATATGAAGTACAAATCCGAATCCATCATGTTATACAAAGACTCGGGGAAGAAACTCTTAGGCAACCGAATACGCTCACTAGGGCTTGCATCTCACCGTTAGCGGTATAAGTTTGATAAGATTGAGACTCAACAAACAAACCATGCCAAGTCATCCAATGATCAGTCATATAATCATTCATCCAATCATAACGACACAATGACGACATCTCTCACGGTAAATGAAACGCACTAGCACCGTGTACATGGCAAGTATGATTAAAAGGCATCCACGGGATAAGACGTTTCCTTGAACGCATACACGATCACATTTCGTATATGTAGACTAATTTCCTCCCGGTAGGACGACGATAATAATACGGTCCTAGTCTAAACCTGGCCAGACTCTCGGAATAAGACGTGTTCCGATTCGACATGTGGTAAGACGTTCCACATCCAAGATTCGGTCAATCATAGACGCCGAGTACCCCAAAATTCGTAGAACATGCACGAAAGAGGCGGAAAAGAGCACAAGCCTCATAATAACAAGCGGTACGCTACATGCAAATAACACCACGTCGCAAGTACACAACATTTGACGGCCGGGTCGATCAACGCATAGCGTTCAACTCCCAACAACGTCGTCGTATGCCCACTAACACATGCATTAAGCAGTAGGATACCTCTCCGTTCCGACATTCCAGCCTTACGAACGGGAAGGTAGCCAAGGGAATGAGAGTACAAAGCACAAGACAAAATAGTGCTCAAACCGTATCATTTGTAAAAACCGACTCAAAGTGGGACATACCAAAAACCGTCACAAAACATGTGATACAAGCGAATGAAATATCATATATCCAAAACATGAATATTATAAGTCACTACGTAAAATTATACGATAAACGAACGATCGGAATTATTATAAATGAAATAGTAAACAAGAATTACAAACAACATCCAGCAGGAGCCAGCCGGTCAGGTGGACCGGCTGCCGGTCAACCGGCTAAGGCCAATGCATCATACGAAAACCAATGTGAAACAACAGCATGTCCCAGCCGGTCAGGTCGACCGGCTGCCGGTCAACCGGCTGGGACCAAAGGGTCATTTGAAAAACAAGGAAGTAAAGAGGGTTGTCTCAGCCGGTGGTCTGATCGGCTGCCGGTCGACCGGCTGAGTCCCAAGTCATATTTCAAAATCACGTAAAAATGCAATAATATACAGCCAGTGCCCCAGCCGGTGGTCTGACCAGCCGGTGGTCTGACCAGCCGGTGGTCTGACCGGCTGGGGTCCATATGCACGAAAATCACCCTTTTCACTAAGGATCCACATTTAACAATTATCGATTATCAACATAAATCATAGAATCTCATATAAATTCTCAACAAACAATATATTCCATCATCAACACAATTACTAAACTCACTAATCGACTAACCCTTCACCGTTACCTTTATGCGTCTTCACTACTCGTCAAGCTCCTCTTCAATTAGGAAATAGTCTTTGTCGGGATCTTGGAGGTCACCACCTACAAATAGATCATAAAAGATGAATTTACTTCACCATGAGAAAGACGGAAAGTTTGAAAAGCGAGAAAGACGGTAATTTTATTACCAATATGAATAGAGGAAGGTAAGGGGGAAAGAATAAGACGAACTTACGAGAATTTAAGCGAGAAACGAATGAGATACGATGATTCAAAGATTGGATCAAAGATGGAGGCAAGGGTTTGAGATTTCTTAAGGAAGAAGAAATGTGTTGTGTTTGAGTGAGTAATGAATTAAGTTAAGGGAGTATGAGGGAATATGAGTGGAAAAAGTCAATAAAAGTCAAAGTCGCCCTAAGACGGGATTCACATGGAATCTCGCGGAAATTCAAAATACGAACTCGGAAATTCTAAATTCGACTCGAAACATTAAATTCTAAATTAAAACTTAAATTTGCTGAAAAGTATCCGTAAAATATTTTCACTATAAAAATAGGGTAAATTTCCGGGTGTTACACCAGCGGCGGATTATTTGTTTGACCATCATAGGCACTCTGTTGCTACCTCAAACCCGACTCAGTGCAATCCAAGTTTGGTTACTAAGCTGTCAAAGGAGAATGCGGCACTTAGACAAGAGCGCGACGAGCAGGCTCGAAGAATTGCAGCTATAGAAGACTATTTGAGTCAGGTTGCAAGAAATTCTACTCAAAACTGCAGAACTGGAGGTCCTAACCAGGGTCGAGACGACTTTGATGATGATGGCGGCGATAATGCTAGGCCCAACCCATTCACCCCTCTCCCTCCATTCACTCCGTGTGGTTGAGTGATTAGTTAACTATTTGGAACTTGGAACCTTTTATTTGTAAGACTTTAATTACTTTTATGATATAAAATCAAAACTTTGTTCATGCATGGTTTTGTGTTACATTAGTAACTTTGTTGGACGCGTAACTGCTGGAAAACTTCTGTAATTTGCAGGTTTTTTGTCGTTTTAACGCGTATATAGGGGATGCAGAAAACAGCCATTTCCTGGAAAATACATGCCTTATTGCGACGGAATTTCCGTCGCAAATTTTGACTTTATCTTTGACTTGGCTGTATAGGTGGCAGTCAAGTCAAAAAATCAGGCAAGATTTGCGACGGAATTTCCGTCGCAAACATTGACTATTTGTTTGACTTGTGTGCCACCTGTAATCCGTCGCTATTTATGTTAGCGACGGATAGTCCGTCGCAAAAAATGTGCGACGGATTATTCCGTCGCAATTACTGCTGTTTGCGACGAAAATAAGCGACAGACACTATCCGTCGCAAATCCGTCGCAAATCACTCTTTAGCGACGGAAATTGGATATCTAATCCGTCGCAAAACGAACTTTCTTTTGTAGTGTTAGATAATAGAGCAGAAAGTTGTTTTTCTTTGAAATGCATACCTCCATCACTAATAATAGCCCGAGGGACACCAAAGCGAGGGAAGATTACCTTTATAAACAATTGGATGACGGTCTTTGCATCACAATGGACTGCAGCAACGACCTCTACCTAGTTGGATACATAGTCAGTAGCGACTAGAACGAATATACCTGTTACCTTTGCAGGACGGGAATGGGCCTTGGTAGTCAATGCCCCAGACATCAAAAACCTCGACCTCTAATATGCCAACGTGAAGCATCACGTGCCACTTAGATATATATCCTATCCGGTGACATGCGTCGCAAGATACCACAAAATCTTTAGCATCTTTAAGCATAGAGGGCCAATAAAAACCAGATTGAAGTACCTTAGCCACGGTTCGGGATGGACTTTGGTGACCACCATAAGACAAAGAATGACATGTTTCTAGAATTTCCTTGGTCTCCCACTGCGGTATACAGACAGTCTGCGCATTCCTTAAATAAATTAGGATCGTCCCAAAAATATTGGCTCACATGGTGAAGGAAACGCTTCCTTTGCTGATAAGACAAATCTGGAGGCAGCAGACTTCCTACAATAAAATTGGCATAATCAGCATAACATGGATTTTCGTTAGTAGTAATAGCCATTAAAACATTGTCAGGAAATGAATCATTAATAGGTAAATAATCTCCCTTTTCCAGCGATAGTAAGCGAGACAGATGATCAGCAACCGAATTCTCAGCGCCCTTCTTGTCACGAATATTTAGATCGAAATCCTATAAAAGGAGTATTCATCGCAACAACCTTAGTTTAGCTTAAGGTCCTTCAACGCTGCATGGTCAGTGAAAACGATAATTTTTTTATCCTAACAAGTAAGATCGAAACTTCTCTAATGCATATACTACAGCTAGCAGCTCCTTTTCTGTGGTGCCATACTTCACATGAGCCTCATCCACAGTTCTGCTCATATAGTAGATGGCATTCAAAGTTTTGTCTTTCCTTTGGCCTAGCACCGCGCCAACTGCATAATCACTGGCGTCACACATAATCTCGAATGGTAGCTCATAGTCTGGACTTTAAATGATTGGTGTCGTGATCAAGGCTTGCTTTAATCTGTCAAAAGCAGAAAGACATTCATCAGTAAAATTAAACGGAGCATTATTAAGTAGCAATTGTGTAAGTGTTTTAGCAATTTTAGAAAAATCCTTGATAAACCAGCGATAAAAGGCGGCGTGGCCAAGGAAACTTCTAACTCCCTTAACATTTATGAGAGGGGGTAATTGCTCTACCACTTGCACCTTTACCCTATCAACTTGGATGCCTTTGTCAGAAATTAATTGCCCTAGGACAACTCCCTCGTTAACCATAAAATGGCACTTCTCCCAGTTTAGCACTAAATTAACCTCAATGCAACGCTGCAAAACTTTCTCAAGGTTAATCAAACAGTCATCAAAATTACTGCCATAGACGATGAAATCATCCATAAATACCTCCATAATAGACTCTATATACTCAGAAAATGTCCCCATCATGCACCTTTGAAAGGTAGCTCGGGCATTACATAATCCAAACGACATTCTGCTCTAAGCAAAAACACCATGGGAACAAGTAAATGTATTCTTTTCCTGATCATCATGATGGATTGCATTCTGAAAGAAACGTGAATATCCATCTAAATAACAGAAAAGTTTATGTGAGGCTAATCTCTCTAACATCCGATCGATAAAAGGGAGAAAGAAGTGGTCTTTTTTTGTGGCGGTATTTAATTGTCTATAATCTATTAACATACGCCAACCTGTCACAACTCTAGTTGGTATGAGTTCATTCTTATCATTTCTGAAGACTTTAGTCCCTCCTTTCTTTAGGACTACCTGAACTGGACTTACCCACTTGGAGTTGCCAACGGTATAAATGATACCTGCATCTATTAATTTCATCACTTCTTCCATAACAACTTCCTGCATTTTCAGATTCATCTTACGTTGACCTTGTCTGCAGGGCTTATGGCCTTCCTCTAACTCAATCATGTGCATAGAAACGTCAAGACTGATTCCCTTCAGGTCATCCAAAATATAACCCAAAGCTTTCATGTTCTTTTTAAGGACATCCAACAAAGAAGTTAGTTGGATATTATCAAGCTTAGCACTAAAAATGACTAGGTATTGCTTTGTCTAATCTAAAAACATATACCTAAGATGAGAAGGAAGAGGTTTAAGTTCATGTGTTTTTACCTCTACAACATAAGATATATCTACCAACCTTTTTACCGTTTCTCTTTCAACATTTTTGAGGTCACGACCTTCCAAAGCGGCTTCTAGCATACCCAACACAACGACATTGTTCTCCGGGTTATCTGCACATGTATTCAAAACCATCAAAGCTTCTAACGTGTCCTTAACCAAGGAACCCGACCAAACATCATAAACTGAATGATCAACTATATCAATAGCATAACAATTGTCCTCTATCATAGGTTTGGCAAGTGTATTTTCCAGATTAAAGGTCACTTTATCACCCCCCACCTCAAGAGTCAAGCGTCCATGCGTGACATCAATTATAGCTCCGAATGTATGTAAAAATGGCCTACCCAGAATTATTGGAATCTGGGTGTCCTCAGCCATATCTAACACAATAAAGTCAACATATATAAAGAATTTACCTATCTTAACAGGAACATCCTCCAAAACACCTAGGGGTCATTTAACTGTTCGGTTAGCCATTTGTAACTTTGAGGTCTCCCATGTTCAGTTTCTTGCAAACTGAATAAGGAATAACATTGACACTCGCACCCAAATCACATAAAGTTTTATTTATCACATGGGTGCCTATTGTACAAGGAATGGAAAAACTACCCGGGTCTTTCAATTTTGGTGGAGAATTGCTTTGTAGTAGTGCACTACACTCTTCTGCAAAAGTAATGGTCTGCATTTCATTGAAGCTTCTCTTACGAGTCAAATTATGTTTCATAAACTTAGCGTAAGAAGGGACTTGGGTAATTAACTCAGTAAATGGTACAGTTACCTGAAGACTTTTGACGACCTCCATGAATTTACCAAAATGTTGCTCAATCTTTGTGTTCTTTAATCATCCCGGAAATGGAACCTTGATAACAATCCGTGGGTCAGCAGCTCCTTTGGGTAGAATTGGACCTCTTATCAGCAGTAAAAGACGTCCCATCAGAAACAGGCAACGAATTAGTGTCATCCCCAGGGGGAATAGTCGTCGATCGACTATTGGAGCCAGTCAATCGACTAAAAGATCCAGTCGATCGCATATTGTCGCACAATTCAGCCTCAGCTTCAGCAGCTCTAATCGATCGACTGACATGTTTAGTCGATCAACTATTTGGTGATGTTACAGCTGACTCGTCTACAACATTGATTTTTTCAGTCACTTGGGGCAACTTTGGTCCATCATATACAAGACTGTAGATACCTCGAATCTACACCTTCTGTCAACCACCCAGTGATGATTGGGCCGCATGTTTGTTACAGCGAAACAGTGTATGACAATTCGTAATTTTATCGTCAAGTGATAGCTCAAACAGTTGTGTCTACCCTTTGGTCGTCATCTACGTACCGATACGGTCGTTTTGACAGTCATTAGACTCATTTTTTAGTCCGGGTCGAAAAACCCCTTCATTTTCTATAAACCGTCTTTTAAAACCGTGTATGAACGCTCGAGAATATTCCAGATATTTTAATGTTTCAAAACTTATCTTTTTCGGTAAAATACATTCATATTTTATTTAGAAAAGAATTTGAAATCCACCGCAAATCCCATAAAGAAACGCGGAAATCTTTCTTTCAAAGTAGGAAACTGCTTGGGAAACGACGCAGCGGGCGCTGCGCCTCTTCCAAGAGTCGCTGTCCCTGCTGCGCCTCTTCCCCAGCTCGTTTTACCTGTTTCCAGAATATTTTCTAGATTTCTTTCTGTGTTCGAGTTATTCCATAACTCTTCGGATCAATCCCTATATAAGGAGAGGTCCGTGCACACTTCGGAGGCACGCGAGTATTCAACCCCTTCTTTCTCTCTCTTTGCATTCTAGACCCTGCTCTAAGCTTATTGACAACTACGTACTTGATCAATCGACCACTTAAGCTCAGATCCTTCTGGGAACCTGTCACGTTATTGCATTAACCTACCAATTTGACCAACTCAACAATAATCAACTTAATCTAATCGATAGTTCCTCTTGCGAGGCCACTTTCTTTACATTCGAGTCGAGCTGTCTCTATATCGATAACTTTAGTCTCGTTTCGTCAACATGTAAGTCTGAGGGTGTTTAATCTCATCTTTTGTACTTTATTTTAATTAATCTAGGATTCATGGCGGAAGTATGTTAAAATTGTTTTCGAACCTTTCTTTAGTCTTTCTTTATTTAGTTTCTTTGACGTAAATCCCTAATAATCGATATTAGCGGGTTTTTGTGATCTATCAACTTGTGTATTTAGAGGTTAGATCTGTCTTTATTTAATCTCTAGATTCATCTTTGATATAGTTAGTATAATTTAATTTGTTAAATCACTTAAATTCGACTTGTAGATCTGTAATAAACCGTAAATCATCAACGAACACTAACTGTTTGCGATTCTGGTTTCACAGCCAGAACCCAACCCAGAAACAGACGCACAGATTGTTGCGCCTCTTCCAGAGGACGCACCTCCTGCTGCGCCTGTTCCGGGCTGGTTTCTGTCTCTGATCTTCCTGGTTCGCTTTGACGTAGTTTAATTAGGTAATAAACTAGCTATTATCCCTAATATCACCGCTAATCTGATTTCGCGTAGTTTCATTAATTCTTTTCTTTATTTCAATTAATCTTTCAAACATACTTCCGACATAGATCCCATATTCACTGTAATCAATTGTAATATTTCTCTTATAGTTCTATTTAATCATTGTACAATCATTGTATGGTTTAATTACTTGTGTTCCCACATGCCAATCAATCCTAAATCCTACTTCGACCTAATTAAATGCTAAACTACACATACACCGACATAGTCTGAGCTCACATGGTAGGATTAAAATGTGGATGGTGCATAGCACGCATATAACCGACAACACATCGATAACAGAAGAGATTCCCTAATCATTAGTAGAGGCCGCTATCGAGGCGGGCGGGATTAGGTGTTCGATCAAAAGAACTTCCTCATACGTACCCTCACCCCTTACTCCAGATCTCTAGGAACATACGTGTTCATTGGCATCCTAGATATTCATTCAAGACATAAAATACTAAGGCTAACGATTTCTTAGTGTTTATGTCATCACTTTGTGTCTTAACATGACATAAAACATTCGAACGGTTCCAACTTCCCACAAAGGTTGGCGGCGACTCCACAAATGCGTGTTTTCACGCTTGTCCCTCGTTTCTCCATCTGTGGTATCCCGTACACCACAGTTTTGGAAAGGATCGCGAAACCCGTGTATCACAAAGACCGCTTCGAAAATTTATCGCATTAGCCGTGTCATGCGGCCTATCTTGTAATACTGCCATTTTTGGAATACGATTATCGAGGAGTTGGTCACACTTTGAGTTAGAAGTAATTAGTCAAGATAGTCATATCATAGGTTAGACGATTTATGAGAATACTAGTGGAAATATAAAGTGTCTTATGGTGTATAATAATAGTAATATGGAAAATTGAGGAACTAGGAAGATGTTTAGATTAAGAAAAGAAAAGAAAAAAAAGGAGCTCGGTCAAACCGAGTAAGTGGACCGAAAAATTGGTAGTGTGAGAGTCCAATTAGAAGCTTGTTGCACCCTAGTATAAATGCTTAGGTTACTTCTAATCAAAACCCTAGTGCAAATCCTAGGAAGCATGCAGACATTCTCCACCTTTCTCTACTCTATGTAATGTTGGATTTATGTCCCGAGTCCAATTAAGGTAACCCGGTTTATATTCTATGTAACTGTAACATTTTTCTAAAAGCCGCTTACGGAGCGAGTATTAGATTGTTTAATTACTTGTGTAGAATTAAACGGGTCTCATTGGGTCACACACAAGATGAATACGGTATTTCGTATTTACAGTTAAAGATAGAAATATGGAAATAGGGTTCTAATTGGATTAGACCTAGTTGCGATTAAGGTAAGAGTTTAATTAGGAAACTAAGTCTTTACCTTCCTATATATATATACATATATAAGGGAGTCAATTTCCATCATCTTATTCTTTTTGTGAGAAATAATAAACCCAACGTTGTACTAGCATACAAATCGCATCTCCTACTCATACGTGTCGATACTAGTGGAGGCACTACGATTGGGGTGCTCTTATTTATTTGTACCAGTTGGGTTATTCATATCCGGTTCTTATTTTCTTATATTGTTGGATTTTATTGCTCATGGATTAATTCCGCTATGAGGTAATTCGATTACTCTTTTATGTTTAATTCTGATTTCTAACATGCATATGGTCCTGGAGATTCGATATTAAAATCGTTTTAAGTACTTACTAATCCCTTCAGTGGTATCAGAGCCTGTATGAGGTGTTAAAAATCGAATTAAAGTTGGATCTTGTTTAAAAATCTATTGAATTGATATTACGAATGTATGCGATGTTTGTAATATGTCTTCGTGATGATGCGAGAATGTGTTAATTTGATCCACTGTGAGTCCGTTGATTTGCCGCAGAATACAAATATTTTTTTCCCGCTACTTGTGGTCATAACCCGTGTATTGCTTTAAGAATATAGTTTGTTTCACTTTCACCATCATTAGTTTTATGAATCATGCAAGTGGATGCTATTAATAAATTCTTTTGCAAGTAACATGATTCTACTCGCCTGTTAGATTGAGTTTTGTTTGTTACAAACAAGAGTGGATTTGAATGTTATGCTGAAGGCCCCAATTATCAATTTGTTGATGATTATGGGCTCCGGGTAAATTGCATTTGTTATATAATTTTATTTTAACCCTATTTTGAGTAGGAATTAATTTGATTAGTCTTATACCTAATATATATTGGATATATGTTTTTGACCTTAAACTCATATTTATTTGCGACTAACTTAATAAGATTAAATTATAAAATACGATTTATTGAAATTGTTTCGTAAATTTTGTTTATCGTTTCCGAGTGTCGGAAATTAACGAAACAATAGTGTTTTTCGCATGTAAACAGCATTTTAAACAGGATTGCAAAGAAGGGTCTGCGTTTTAAGACTAAATTCGAATGGTTTGAATGAGTTTTGGGTTGTTTTTGGTATAAAGGTTTAAAATTTTAATGTTTTATTAATCTATCTTGGGATTATGTTAATGATATGCCTTTGTTTCAATTTGAGACATGCTAATTTTTATTACTTTATGTATGAGATGCATACAATATGTATATGTTCATTAGTGTGCTTTATTAGTAGGCATATATGATTAAATCCCTCAACCTGAATATTAAGTTGATGCCTTTCTAAACTAATGACTGTAATAAACTTATATCGTCATGTAATGGGTCTGCCAAAGTAGAGTATTCTGGTTATGTAAGTTGAGTAGGTGGATAACAGTTATCCACACATGTCGGTTGGTTGTCTTAACAGATTTTTTCAAAACAGTTTTGAACTTTGAGGCATATAGTTAAAATTCATATCATGATTATTTAACAAATTGAGAGTTGTATATGAGATAAAAATAAACATAGAGATGTTTACCTTAATCCTTATAATTTGAGCGATGAGCCAAAGCTCGCTTAAATTATAGGTATTTGACGTCTTGAAATATTTTACATGTATGAGGGTTACTTGTATAATTTGTAGTCTTAAATTTGTTTAAGACAATATTTGTTGCATATTTTAACATGTCACTTATACTTACATATTTATATTTTTGTAGATAATGTCTCATACTACCAATTCATTTTCTCTCCGTTCCCTCCTTGAGAAGGAAAATTTGAATGGTTCCAACTTCTTGGAATGGTATCGTAACTTGACAATTGTTCTCAAGCAGAAGAAAAAAGATATATGTTCTTGAGAAGGCATTAACTAAGAAACCAGATAGTAATGCCCCTTCCAACATAAAGACTATGTGGAAAGAGCATTCTGATGCTAATACTGATGTTTGTTGTCTTATTCTTGCCAGCATGAACTCTGAGCTTCATAAGCAAAATGAGAACATGGATTCGGCTTATGAGATTGTTGAAAACCTGAAAGCCATGTTTCATGAACAAGCTAGAACGGAAAGATACAATACTGTTAAGGCTATCTTTGACTGTAAGATGGGAAAATATGAGTCTGTCAGTCCACATGTCATAAAAATGATAGGTTATTTTGATAATTTTGAAAGACTTGATGCTGGAATAAGCCAAGAGTTGGCTACTGATATTGTGCTTCAGTCCTTGAATCCAAGTTACAATGATTTTATTTTAAATTATAATATGCATAACTTC
>JAIUZE010012283.1:0-14784 GCA_022085475.1 Heliosperma pusillum | reverse complement strand
AGACTTTAGAAGACTTGCTTAGGGCTTGTGCACTCGAATTCCAATCTAGTTGGGAAAAGAGTCTACCGTTGGTGGAGTTTTCTTACAACAACAGTTATCATGCATCGATCAAGATGGCTCCTTATGAAGCTCTTTATGGAAGAAAATGTCGAAGTCCTATATGTTGGAATCAATTGAGTGATGTTCGTGATTTAGGCCCCGACGTTCTTGTTGAAACCATTGATCATGTGAAGGTCATTCGTGATAGAATGAAAGCCGCTCAAGACCGTCAAAAGTCTTATGCCGATATCAGAAGAAGACCGCTAGAACTTGAGGTTGGAGATCAAGTGTTTTTGAAAGTGTCTCCAATGAAGGGTGTTAAACGGTTTGGTGTTAAGGGTAAATTGAGCCCGAAATACATTAGACCCTTTGATATTGTGAAAAGGATTGGTGCCGTTGCTTACAAGTTGGATTTGCCCCCGAATTTGGCTAAGGTTCATGATGTATTCCATGTTTCTCAATTGAGAAAGTATGTTAGTGATCCAAGCCATGTCTTTCAAAAGGAATTGCCCGAGCTTGAACCGAATTTGTCCTTTGAAGAGAAGCCGATCCGCATCCTAGATCGCAAGGATAAGAAGTTGAGAAGTAAAGTGGTTCCTTTAGTGAAAATCTTGTGGAGATGTGCCAATGTCGAAGAAGAGACTTGGGAAACGGAAGCTTCTATGCGTAGTAAATATCCAAGCTTATTCGATTAAGGTATCTTTCTTTCGCTCAAGTTTCGAGGGCGAAACTTTTTAAAAGGTGGGGTGATTGTAACACCCGCAAATGTACCCTAATTTTTATAGTAAAAATATTTTACGGATACTTTTCAGCGAAATTTAGTTTTAGTTTAGAATTAAATTTCCCGTGCCGAATTTAGAATTTCCGAGTTCGTATTTGAATTTTACGCGAGATTTCAAGTGAATCACGTCTTAAGAGGTCATTGACTTTTCCTAGACTTTTTCCACTTACTCTTCATATACTCCCTCAAAACCCTAACTTCCTCACAACTCAACATCTCCTTCTTCCTCACCAAGAAACCCCAAAACCTAGTTTCCATATTCTTCCAAGTTTAGAATCGTCATAACTCTTTCAATTCTTGCTCAAATTCAAGTAAGTTCGTCATATTCTTTCCCTCTCATCTTCCTCTATCCGTATTGGTAATAAAATTACCGTCTTTCTCGCTTTTCAATTTATCCGTCATTCTGAAATGTGAATTATATTCATCTTTTATTATCTATTTGTAGGTGGTGACCTCCAAGATCCCGACAAAGACTACTTCTTGATTGAAGAGGACATTAACGCGGAGTAAAGACGCAAAAAGGTAACGGTGAAGGGTTACTCGATATCATTTACGTGTTTTACGTGTTTTCTATGTTCGGAATCGTATTTAGAATATGATTGGTAAGCTTAAAAATTGTGTTGATGATGATACTTGTTGTTTGTTGAGAATTCATATGAGAATTGATGAATTATGATGATAGATGATTGTTGTTAAAAATTGATCCTTGGTGAAAAATGTTGATTTCGTGCATATTGGACCCCAGCCGGCCGACCGGCAGCCGGTCAGCTGACCGGCTGGGGCAGTGGCTGTATATTAAATGTGTTACGTAGAAATTTTGGCACATAATTGGTCTCACCCGGCCGACCGGCAGCCGGTCAGCCGACCGGCTGAGACACACATCTACCTTTTCCTTGGTTTTTTTATCTTATGCCTTTGGTCCCAGCCGGGTAGCCGGCAGCCGGCAGCCGGTCCTCTTGACCGGCTGGGACACTCTTCTCCTTCATGTTGGTTTTCATATGATATTTGGTACCAACCGGGTGGCCGACAGCCGGTCCACCTAAGCGGCTGGCACCCTGCTGGTGGTTCTTGTAATTCTTGTTTACGTTTTCATTTATAATATTTCCGATGGTTCATTTATCATATAAATTTACGTAATGACTTAAAATATTAATGTTTCGAATATATGATATTTCATTCGCTTGCATCGCATGTTTTGTGAAGGTTTTTGGTATGTCCCACTTTGAGTCGGTTTTACAAATGTTACGGTTTGAGCACTAATTTTCTATGTGCTTTGAACTCTCATTCCCTTGCCTACCTCCACGTTCGTAAGGCTGGAATGTCGGAACGGGGATGTATCCTTACTGCTTATTTACATGTGTTAGTGGGCATACGACGACGTTGTTGGGAGGCGAACGCTTTGCGTTGATCGACCCGACCGTCAAATGTTGTGTACTTGCGAGGTGGTGTCATTGCATGTAGCGTACCGCTTGTTTTAATGCTTGTGCTCTTTTCCGCCTCTTTCGTGAATGATCGACCGGATTTGGGGTACTCGGCTTCTATGATTGACCGAATCTTGGATGCGAAATGTCATCGCTTGTCGAATCGGAAAATGGTTATTCCGAGAGTCTGGCCAGGTTTAGACTAGGACCGGGTATTTATATCGTCGTTTTATCAGGAGGAAATTAGTCTACATATACGAAATGTCATCGTGTATGCGTTCAGGGAAATGTTTATCCCGTGGATGCGATTTTAATCATTCTTGCCATGTACACGGTGCTAGTGCGTTTCATTTGCCGTGAGATATGTCGTCAATGTATTGGTATGTTTGGATGGATGATTACATGATTGATTATTCGTGATCATTGGATGACTTGGCATGGTTTGTTTGTCGAGTCTCAATCTTATCAAACTTATACCGCTAACGGTGAGATGCAAGCCCTAGTGAGCGTATTCGGTTGCCTAAGAGTGTCTTCCCCGAGTCTTTGTGTAATATGATGGATTCGGATTTGTATTCCATATGCTCTTATCATTATATATTGAATTGCCTATCTATCCTTATCGTATTTCACATGTATATATCTATATATGCATGCTTCTACTTTTGTATTTCCTTTTATGTACGTTTAATGTGATATGGTTGGGAGAACCCGGAGTTACTCCCCACTGACTGTGGCGTTCATCTTTTTCATGGATGAACAAGTTGCTTGATTGGATGGCATTTTGCTTGGTATTTTGGGTTCGGGTGTGAGCTAGCGGGCGTTGTCCCTGGATGAAATACCTCTAGACGTTCATTAGCTAGATGCTAAATAACTTTGTCTTTTGTTAACATTTTGAGAGACTACGTCTCTTGTAGTACTTTGTATTTGGTTTGTAATATTTGACACTCCTCGTATTTTCTATTTGCATGTAAAAAGTTTTCAAAACACTGTATTTCCGCTAATTAAATCACATGCTTGTATGTTTTATTTCCGCATTCGCGAGGGTTGTCACAATTATCCTTATTTATTAATAATCCCCGCCCTCCCCCGGGATATCCATTATTAAAAATATGTCTCGTTAATAAATCTTATGGGAAAAACCCGGTTAGAAAACATCAATGAAGGAAAAAAAGAGTACATAATTCTCCAAACACGCATAAGATGCTGTCTCGTTAAAGTCTTTTCATAGAAAATCCAGTGGGACAAAACAAACGACAACGAGAAAGAGTGAAGGATGTGTTAACTCCCCTTGATAGTTACTTAATTTGATATATCTTGAGATGATCGGTGGTTTAACGAAATTTCAATCGTTAAAAATAAAACCGTTGTAATTAATAAACTTAATCAAATAATGTAAAATCTTTATAATTCCAATCATCACATGATTTTTGGAACTAATACGGAGTAATTTGGATATTGTCATTTATGATGAGTTTTAATTCATTTCAAATTATATCCCACATTTATGATGTTAAAAAATTTAATTTCTCTCTATAGATGACATCATCTCTTTTTGCCTATCTTAGTTGTCATATCAACATGTTTGTCCTACCTCTATCATACTACCCATAGTATTAAGATAAATGAGCAATAAAATGAGAAATAAATAAATGGATAATCAAATTGTCTAAGTTATGATAATAGATAATAGAATGACGTATATATACACGACGATTTTCCTTTTCTTTTCTTTTTATTTTTATTTTTAGTTTTCTCTCAATTGTTCATCGATGTTGTTTGATAGATATGGATAGGTGAATAATCTCGATAAATTAAGATGATTTAAGAAATAATTCGTTATTAGTTTTGTTTTGACAATTTTTTAATTCATTTTGTTTTTAGACTAGTAAATTGTTTGTAAGTTGTAAATTATCTAACATAAAGTAATTAAGCTAACCTAGTATAGATTATGTTTTTTTTCGTTTATATTATTGTCTTTGTTTCTTTTATTGAATTTTTATTTTTTTTTAATATTTATTTATGGGTCTTCTTTATTTTAAATTTGAGTCAAAACATATTATATAAAACCCTTGTTAATTTGCTAAATGATCAAGTTTTACTGGATGTATTAACGTAGTAAATCGCATAATGCTTAAAGCACTATATGAAAGAAAGGGAGTTTTACTGGATGTATTAACGTATTAACGTAGTAAATGATCAAGTTTTTCTGGATGTATTAACGTAGTAAATGATCAAGTTTTACTGGATGTATTAACGTAGTGAATCTTAAAAGGGAGTAATTTCTAAATTACTCAAAAAAAAATTGCAAATGCTTTTATGGAAGAAAGGGTCAAGATTCTTAGACCTTCGCATGAGGTTTCGAAAGAGGCACCTAGGCTAGCTTACAATATAGTACTTTGAAGTTAGGTTTTTATGATAATATTTTTTTTTCTTTGAAAAATAGCCTCTTCAAGCTAGAATAGTGGTGGTACAAACTTGTCGTTATTAGGCTTGGTTTTTGCATTCGATCCCAAGGGTCAAGGAGTGCAATGAACTTATGACACTCGTTTTATTAAGGTCATTTGCAATGAAACTACTCAGAAAACACACGAAAAAAATTGGTTTGGACTTGGTTTTAAAACAAACACTAAAGCTCACACAAAGGATAGCAAAGCTTCACAATTTTACTAGTAAATGATGTGGACTTGAGTAAGGTAATCTGGATAGTTCCCTGTCAAAGCACACAACAAATGGTATAGGTTTTTGTGAACCTAACCAGCACACAACAAAGCTAAGACACACCACTTCAAGCCTAAGCATCGAAGCAAAACTCAAGCTAAGCACAAAGTTTGTAGTTGAAACATTTGATGAAGGTTTTAGAAGTCGTCACAACCTTATCAAACTAATTAACTCTAAATAGTAGTATCAAGAGTGTCGAATCACAAGGATGGTGAGATTTCACATAGAAAGGTTTTAGTCTAGTTTAGTCTAAATAAAAAAGTTAAGATTGATAATTAAACTAACAACAATCAAATAATAACTAAACAACGATTAGAGAATAAGGTTTTATAAAGACTAAAGGAAATCCAGGGTATTCGGGTTCACTTAGGTAGGGAGCGGGAGATGCAAGAGTCAATAAGGGGTTTTCACAATCTTCAAATCAAACTTATCATGAACATGATAAACATACTGTGACAACCCTCGCGAATGCGGAAATAAAACATAACAAGCATGTGATTTATAAAGCGGAAAATACGGTATTTTAAAAACCTTTATACATGCAAGATAGAAATACGAGGAATGTCAGTAATTACAAACCAAATATAAAATACTACAAGAGACGTAGTCTCTCAAAATGTTAACAAAAGACAAAGTTATTTAGCATCTAACTAATGAACGTCTAGAGGTGTTTCATCCAGGGACAACGCCCGCTAGCTCACACCCGAACCCAAAATATCATAAGCAAAAAGCCATCCAATCAAGCAACCTGTTCATCCATGAAAAACATGAATGCCACAGTCAGTGGGGAGTAACTCCGGGTTCTCCCAGCCATATCACATTAAACGTACATAAAAGGAAATACAAAAGTAGAAGCATGCATATATAGATCTACATGTGAAATACGATAAGGATAGATAGGCAATTCAATATATAATGATAAGAGCATATGAAGTACAATCCGTAACCATCATGCTATAGATAGACTCGGGGAAGACACTCTTTGGCAATCAAATACGCTCACTAGGGCTTGCATCTCACCGTTAGCGGTATAAGTTTGATAAGATTGAGACTCGACAAACAAACCATGCCAAGTCACCCAATGATCACGAATAATCAATCATGTAATCATCCATCCAAACATACCAATACATTGGCGACATCTCTCACGGTAAATGAAACGCACTAGCACCGTGTACATGGCAAGTATGATTAAAAGGCATCCACGGGATAAAACGTTTCCCTGAACGCATACACGATTACATTTCGTATATGTAGACTAATTTCCTCCCGGTAGGACGACGATAATAATACGGTCCTAGTCTAAACCTGACCAGACTCTCAGAATAAGACATGTTCCGATTCGACATGTGGTAAGACGTTCCACATCCAAGACTCGATCATACAAAGACGTCGAGTACCCCAAATTCGGTCAACCTTCACGAAAGAGGCGGAAAAGAGCACAAGCCTCATAACAAGCGGTACGCTACATGCAAATGATACCACCTCGCAAGTATACAACATTTGACGGCCGGGTCGATCAACGCAAAGCGTTCGCCTCCCAACAACGTCGTCGTATGCCCACTAACACATGCAATTAAGCAGTAAGGATACATCCCCATTCCGACATTCCATCCTTACGAACATGGAGGTAGCCAAGGGAATGAGAGTACAAAGCACATAACAAGATAGTGCTCAAACCGTAACATTTGTAAAAACCGACTCAAAGTGGAACATACCAAAAACCGTCACAAAACATGTGATACAAGCGAATGGAATATCATATATTCGAAACATTAATATTTTAAGTCACTACGTAAATTTATACGATAAACGAACCATGCGAACTATTATAAACTAAGAACTTAGAAAATTATAAGAAATAAATCCAGCGGGTTGCCGACCGGTCAGTGGACCGGCGGCCAGGCACCCGGCTGGCGCCTCATGCATAACACAAAAACTCATCAAAAATGCAGTGTGTTCCCAGCCGGTCAGGGGACCGGCGGCCGGGCACCCGGCTGGGAGCACCATTTCACAAAAATACAAAGTTTAGTTCTGATGTGTTCCCAGCCGGTGGGCAGACCGGCGGCCGGGCACCCGGCTGGGAACCCCTGCTCACCCGTGAGCCTTCAATACACATTCAATCCTTTTCAATTCTCATATTTAACTTCTAACAACTATCAACAATTAATAATCATCATCAACAATCATCAACTAGCAACAATCATCATCAATAACACAATTCCTAAGCTTATTAATCGTATTCTAAATACGAATTCTAACATAGAAAACACGTAAAACACGTAAATGATATCGAGTAACCCTTCACCGTTACCTTATTACGTCTTTATTCCGTGTCAAGGTCCTCTTCAATCAAGAAGTAGTCTTTGTCGGGATCTTGGAGGTCACCACGTACAAATAGTTAATAAAAGATGAATATAATTCACCTTGAGAAAGACGGAAAGTTTGAAAAGCGAGAAAGACGGTAATTTTATTATCAATACGGATAGAGGAAGATGAGAGGGAAAAAATAAGACGAACTTACGTGAATTTGAGCGAGAAATGAAAGAGTTATGACGATTCTAAGACGGATCAAATATGGAAGCTAGGTTTTTGGGGTTTTCTTAGTGAGGAAGAAAGAGTTGAGTTGTGAGTAAGAATTAGGGTTATGAGGGAGTATGAGTGGAGTAAGTGGAAAAAAAGTCAAGAAAAGTCAAAGACGTCTTAAGACGTGATTCACTTGAAATCTCGCGAAAAATCCAAATACGAACTCGGAAATTCTAATCTAGATACGGGAAAATAAATTCTGGACTAAAACTAAAATTCGCTGAAAAGTATACGTATAATATTTTTACTATAAAAATAGGATATATTTGCGGGTGTTACACATACACTATCCTTTAACTTTCGATTCAAGAGTGCCATCAAAGATAATGAAAAGATTCAAAATTTCATTCAAACGATTCATCAAACACTTATCATGCATGAACAAGAATGTATGTTAATCACTCAAATCCCAACATCAACATCCCATTATCACCCCCTCTAGTCTACCTAAGATCCCCCTAGACCCTAGAAAGGGGTATACTCACCCATGTTAATGGTAATAAAGGCAAACATATTGATGAACAAAACAAACAAGGGAGAAGACATGATATTCAAACTAATATTCAACTAATTAAGATAACTATGAAAGTGAAATAAAATTAAAACAAGGTAAAGAGAATAAAATAATATCAACAAACAATAAAGGTGTGAACTTGGATTGAATCGATGAAGAATTTCTTCAATCTCTTGATTACAACCCAATAATACTAGAAATCCAATGCTAATTAATACTAATTAATAAAGATTAAAACTTGATAAAGGAAACATTAGAGTTGCTAATGAAAGGAGTAAGACTAAGTGGAGATCTATCTTCTAGGGTTTTGTGCTAATAATGTATGTATACAAGTCTCAAAAACACATATATTTATACTAAAATAAAGCCCAATAAGAGAGAGAGAGAGAGGTAAGGCCCGTCAGAAATCAACCCGCCATCTGGTTGACCGGGCGCCTGTCTTTGGATCGGATGTCAGACGTCTATCAAAGCAAGGAGGAAAAATATCAACAGGTAGGCCGGGTCGGTAGGCCGGGTCGGTTGACCGTCCGCCGGTCGGTGACAAGCGCCGAGACCAACTCGATTTTCTCCTAAAAACTTCTTCAAATTCAAGCTAAGTGATACCCAACTGGCTGACCGGGCGCCGTCCGACCGGCTGGGAGTCCATTTGACTTCCTTTGGCACTCGTGAAGATATAGGCATGGTGCCGATTGAGGAAAGGGGGTCGCTCGAGGACCGGGGGCCGGTTGGTCGGCTGAGGGACCCTTTCCAGCTTCTATTCTCCACTTCTTCAAGGCTTACTTCATTTTCCCCATTTTTGATTATATAATCTCATCCAAATTCAGTCCTAATACCTGAAAGCTTAGTGTATACCAAAAATGGATCGATGCATACACAAAATTGACAGAAAATTGGCATAGAAGACGATTTTGGATCTAAAATGCAAACGGAAATAGGGGAGAATCGTTCCAAAATAATAGCATATCAACATTGTTTCAGGTTTTGTTCATAAATAATATGCTTTCTTACATTCATGAGCTTGGTTTATATAGGCCAAGGCTACTACATCTAAGACGTCCAAAATACATCCAAGGGTTCATATTACAAAGCAAAAGAGGCCAAGGATAACAGATACCTTGCCTTACAATTACCACTAGAGAACAACTGACATAAAGCATAAAGCATGAAATGGACATCTCCTCCTTATTTGTTTGCTGAGGTCAAAGGAAAAGGTAGCAGGTCTAGTAGCTTGAACTGTTGTCTTTGAGTATAAAGTTTTAGCAACACTTTCACAAAGTCCCTTGAGCTTGCCTGCCCTAGAGAGGAAACAAAATTTACCCTTTCAAATGGCTATCAGAATTGAGCTTACTCTGGACCCCTCAACTTGTGCCCTATAAGAAGTTTTTCCTTGATGCGATTTAGAATAAACTCTCCTGGACTTATTTCTAGCAAACATCCCTATGTTATAGAATTGACCCTCAGACATGCTTGAAACTAAGCCATGTTTGCTTTGGACCTTGTATTATGAGTTGGACTTTTCCCGGGTACCTGTGGCTTGACCCCTGTCTCGGACCTAGCCTCGAGTCCTCAACTTCCGTTGCACCATTATAAATGGAAAAGAGATAACCATAAATTGTGGTTGTCTTAAATCCCAGAACCTTGAAGAACGAAAGGTTTATCTTGCATAGTTATTCCTATAGAGGAAAGAGAACTAGACTGGAAGGATTAGAATATTCCTATCGAGATTGATGATGAAGAAGTTAACTATGAAGTTAACTCTACATACCCTCAGATGAGGGGCTATTATGGTCTGCTGTTGAATAGTGAAGAAACCCTGATTTGTTCGTTTTTTAAGTCATCTCCTTTAATGTTGGGGTCAATAATACAAACCTCCATTGAATATGATAGCAAAGTTATTCCATGTATTTATGGAGAAAACGAGGAATCAAATTAAAGATTCCTTGGGCAATATAAAATAAGAAGAATGTGAAAAGGCGGCAGTAGTGCAGTTATTGTCTGTTTGAAACTATTAGTTGATAGGGCAGTTAATCCTAAAGGTTTGCATAAAATTGCTCTCTTTTATTCATTGAAATCATTCGGCGTGTATCTTTTGTTGATTGCTGAGAATGATTTTAGTGAAGGAAAGTTTTCCAAAAAGGCGTAAAAGAAAGTTGCCCGAGGAAAATGTTGGAGCTAGTGTCCTCTACAGTTAGTGTGATAACAGCTAAGGTTCACAGGGTATACTTTGTATTATAATCAGTTGATTAACGTTTATCGATAACGGTTGTCTTGCTAGATAAGTTTGACGTTATTGTCATACAGATGGCGGTGATCAACTGATCCCTAAAAGTCACACCTAAAGGATGTGTTTGAGAGATGTGATTATTTGAGAAAATAATCATATTGATGCCTTATTAAATGACTAAAAGGTTAGTCGATATATTTGATTAAAAGGTTAGTCAATGGGATGATGATACGATTATTTAATAACGATTAAATAATGTTAGCTGGTAATTGAATATAAAATGTTATATTTAATCCATGTATATAATGTTGGTCTAAACTAAATATAAACTGTTATATTTAAGTTGGCGGATATGTATTACACGATATTATTATAGTGTATTGGTCCGGCATTACTCGGTTTATGTGACGGTCCATTACTAGTAATAATTAGAATACATATTACATTATGTACATATTAAATGATATGATAACTACCTAATATAGGTTGAGAGAAATAAGGAAACTAGGTTTTTTATTCTCTTCTTGATTTACACGGCTCTAAGGGAGCAATAAAAGGAGAAAAATAAAAACTCTAATGGTCTAGAATTCTCACGGCACACAAGGGTGAAAAGAGGAGAAAAATTCTGATTTTTAACTCTCTCATTCATCTCCATATTCATCATCATTATACACACAAAATTAGTAATAATTTTTGGGTATTCGTTCTAGCACGACGAAGTCATTTCTTGAACCATCTTGGGTGTAACGATTAGGAGAATACCTACTTTGGTATTTGTTCTTAGGCCTTTTACTAGGACCGAAGGTTATTTCTTAATCTCTTGTTTTATATTATGCAATTTCATTTATGACTAGAAATTCATATAGTTATAATTTCATTATAATCCGAAAAATTTAAAGGGGAGTATACCGATATTTCCCACAAGTGGTATCAGAGCTATAGGCTATGAAATTATTTTATATGTTTTCATTAAATGATTGGTATAATTTTAAAAAAAAAAAAATTGCTGTATTTTTTTTTTCGGCCGTAACATTTTTTTTAGCCGTGAGTTTTTTTTTTTAGGGTTCCATTTTTTATTCATAAATGTTGTTGTTTTAAAGTGTTAAGATAATAATATAATGTATTAGTTGATGTTTTGATTTAATGAGGATTAAATTGAGATGAAAATGGAATTTGTTTTGGATGTTAAAGAACATTCATTTTGCTAATTTTTCGGTATGAATATACATACAAAACAATTATGGTTAGTTGGGTATTTTGATAATCGATTAATCATGATTTAGATATTCATTTTAAAAAGGTTAATTTGAATCATCTAGTTTGTATCAATGTTTAATAATGATTAGATGTTGAATGTTTGTACCGATCTAGTTTTATTAGCATGATCAAATTAAAAATTAGGGTTTGTTTTGTTTTTGTTTTTTCTTAAAAACCGAGAAAAAAAATATATAAAAAAAAATTTTTTTTGGTACCTGCTACTGTTCACGGCTACTGTTCATCCGCGAATAGTGAAAAAAAAAATTAATTTTTATTTTGTTTATTGCATTATAAAGATAATGTAGGTTGATTATTGTTGTGAAAAAGTTCACAATGATAGATACCCTATTATTTTAAAAAGGTTTAAAATAATGTTGAATTTCATTTATGTTATACCCGATAATATGAATTAAATTGAATTATGATTGATTAAAAAATGTTGTGTGCAATTAAGGAATTGTCACATAATTTTGATCATTTTAAAGGTGGTTTGGATAAATTAATCATTATAATTAATGAATTATGTCTTGTATGTTTAATTTATTTTGTTGATGCATTTTATTTGGTTGAATGAATGAATGAATGGATGAATGGATTATTTTGGTATTTTTACAAGAGGTTGTAATTTGTATTGCTTAGTGTGGCCTTAGTAGATTGTGTTATCGTAATGATGGTAACATGGTCTTTGATGTAATTTGAGATCTCGAATCTCCCCTTTGTAATCTTTAATTATAATTTTTAAATTAGAATGTAAATAGGTTTATATTTTGTAATTTTAAAAATTGTATTTTTGAGAAGACCAAAGATGGAGATCGGATAGCTCACTCCCGCTACATGGACCAAGATGGAACATCAAGTCAAGCTTCTAGGGTCCATAAGGATGGATTCCAAAGTGTAATTTTTGTTCTATTTTGATAGGATAGGCCACACTAGGACTTTGTACTTTGATTTTCATTTTTCCGTTCTTATTGTTTTTTTTTTGCATGATAGTTAGTGCATCATATTCCGCCTAAACCAAACCACCTACTTCTTAATTGCATGAAAATTGACTCATATAGATTGTATGTTAATTATCATGGACATCCAGATGTCACTCAAAATTCTAAAAGCTATCATCTTAAATTATTCATTCTCTAAATGCTAGATCATTCGTTCACTTAAATGAATAAAATTAAAGTTGATGGACCTTCCTCTAAAACCTAAAATTGAGATTAGTCTTCATAGGGAAAATGAAAGTCCATAGACCTTAATTAGACTCCTCTAATTAATTACTAAATTACTTTTTAATTTAGTTTATAATGATCTATGTAACATGCATGCAAATATAAAGACATTTACATAAAAGAAGAAATTTCCTCACATTGATATGGAAATTATATGGGCACAACAAGAACTCCTTCTTGTTTTTCTTGAGCTATAAATATGGATGAACACAAGAAATCTCCAAACAAGAAGACCTCCTTCAAGTTGCACCAAGATTAACCCAAATAATCTACCCTTATTATTAACTAGATAATAAGATAGATATTATACTAATAATATTATGACTATATTACTACACTAGTAATACTTAGTAAATATTAGTATTTGAGAGTTTTTAGTGAGAGGAAGAATTTTAGAAAGAAGTATGACAATTGCACAAAATCAAGTGATCATAAAAATGAACAACTTTTGTTCATTATTAAGGCCATAAGGCCGGATCCTCATGTCCAAAATTGGACTATTATTTGTTCAATTTTATCACATGCATTTGAGTGGAGTGTTGTAGAAAAGATGATGATTGTTTTATACTTGTTATGTCACTTTCAATAAGTAACTAAAGAGTAAAAACAAGAACAAAATCATCACCATGTAACTACTACCATAACCGGCCATTATGGCCTAGTTTGGTCCATTTTGATTTTTGATATTGTCTCACAAATACTTATTGATCATATGGTTAATTATCTTGTATAATTAAGTGTTAATTTGATCATATAACAATTATATGACTCAATTAAATAAATAATATGTACTTAACATTTTAAGTAATATTTTACCATTATATCAATATATATTGGGTCCCACAATGCATGGTTAATTTATTTTACAACTCCTTGTAAATATAATTAACTAATTACCTCTATCTCAAAACCTCAACTAATTTAGTAATTTAACGATTAAGTACTAAGTTAAATCTTATTTAATCGTATTAAAATAAGATATAAATTTATTAGTCAATTATCGCATAATTGAAAAATAAGTCAGCGAATTTGAGGTTCTTAATCTAAAGGTCTAAACAAATAACTCTTAGTGACAATCGAATATATATGAATGTACTAATAACTGTATCGTATAACAAATTAATTAGTTACTATTTGGATTTCATCCTTTAGGATGTGACGAAAGGGATCAGTTGATTACCGACGTCAAACGACCATAACGTAAAACCTAGTTAAGCCAACCGTTATTGATTTACGTTAATCAACCGACTAATACTATATATAGTCAATAATTACCCAATATATCCATCATAAGATTATTTATGTGGCGCAGTATTGTGGAGGACACCTACTCCAACAATCTCCCACTTGTCTGACACAAGTGTGCGTCACCGATTCTCTTGTCTCTTTATCACATCTCCCACTCAACGCAAGGTGTCTTTCAGGTCGCACTTGCGATTGACAATATATAGAGTGGTTTTCTCGATAGGGAGAGTAACTGTCTGACCGGAAAATCTACCATAGATCTCTTTCCGAGCGTGGCCACGCATTTACAGTAACTTCTCCTCGAGTGGCCTAAAGATGTTTGTACCCAACGTGGGTGGAAAATTCCTGTTGATCCATTCTACTCTGTATGATGCAGATCACCATGATCCAGAAAGAAGTCCATACGTGCCTCCTTTTACGGCACGACCTAGAACATCAACAAAAACCAATCGGAAACTGCACCGACTCAGATAGACGGTCGCCAGTCAAAAGAATCGACTTATAGGAATAAGATAGAAGACCCTGCCACGACCAGGCATCAAATAATTGATTTAAGGGTCTCTATCATGTCACTGTCCGACAGAGTGTCATACAGTCTGTCTATGTAAACGACCAGTAATCTCCATGACCCCATGGTGCTGAACCAACCATCGATCGACTTACAATCTAGTCATTTCGAGACGTCACCTCATTGAGTGACTAGGGACAAAATACTAAGTTCGTCCTATTCACTTGAATAGGGTCCAACAATCTATTCGGATAAACAAAGTATAAAA